>JAKZJZ010000027.1:0-65000 GCA_022702705.1 Papilionanthe hookeriana x Papilionanthe teres | reverse complement strand
CACCGCTGAAACAATGTACCATCTCCTGCTTGGAATTTGGCCAAATTCCATCATGAATGTTATTTTTCGAGGGTTTTAGTGCGTCTTGACATGACCCAAAAAACTAGAATGTGCTTGATGTAACTTTCCAAGATTGCCAAAAAATGACATGACATGTCACAACATCATTCCACATTTTTTGCTGCACCATTTTTTAGCGCCCCATATTTTTGTATTGCCTATTATTGCATGTTCTCTAACATTATACCTCATAATGATCCATTTCGGAGGCTACTGTGGCTCAAAAAATGCCTCGGCAAGCTTATAGAGTTAAGTTGTGATGTGCAACTCAATTTTTTGAACTAAATGGTGGAAAATACATCACTGCTGGGGCGACATGCTGGTAACCGTTGAGAATTTGGCAAAAATTCATCATATCAAATTTTAAATCATGAATTTTATATTTTTCAAGTTTTAGTGCATCCTGGCATGGCTCAAACAGCCTGAAAATACACAACATAATGTTCTGAGATTGCCCAAAGATGACTTAAGGTGTCACAACTTAACCCCGCATATTATGCTGCACCATTTTATGGCACCCCATATTTTTATATTGCGTGATATTAATTTTCCTATAAAATTATACCTCTTAACGAGCAATTTCATGATCTATGGTGGCCTAAAAAATGCCCAAGAGGGCCGATGGTGTTCGTTATTGACGTGCAACCCCATTTGATGAATAGAAATAGTGGACTATACATCACATCCGGGTTAACTCATAGGTGTCCCTTTGAATTTGGCCAAATTACATCTTCATGCACTTTCAAACAGTCCAAAAGTGCATGAAGTATTGTTCCGAGATTGCTGAAAAATGACTTTATGTTTCACAATATCCTTCCACAAATCATAGTGCACCATTTTTTACTGGCCCATATTTTTGTAACACCTAATTTTACATGTCTTCTAACATTATACCTAAAAAAAGGCCTACTCATGGGCTACAGTGGCCCAAATAAATGCCCCGATAGGCTGACAGTATTTTTTTTTGACGTAACACCATTTTTTGAACCAAAATTGTGGACTACATATACATCACCACCAGAGCGACGCGCTGCGACCCCATGGAATTTTGCCAAATTCAAATCACAACCTTTATGTTTCTAGGGACTTAGTGCATCCAAATGTGGCTCAAACAACACGAAAGTGCACGATGTAATGTTCCGAGATTACCAAAAAATGACATGACATGTTATAACATAATTCCACATATCGTGTTGCACCATTTTTGGAGCCTCATATTTTTGTTTCGCCTAATATTATATTTCCTCTAACATTATAGATTATAACAGGCCATTTCAAGGGCTACGATAGCCTTAAAAATGACCCGGCAGTCGACGGTGTTCATTTTTGATGTGCAATCCATTTTTTTGAACCACAATGGTGGACTATACATCATCACGGGTGCAACGCTTGGAATTTGGGCATAATCCATCATCTCGACACTCAAATCATTATTTGGATATTTCTAGAGTTTTAATGCAATATGACGTGGCTCAAACAGCCCGAAAGTGCAAGACATAACATTCTGAGAATGCCAAAAAATGACATGATAGGTCACAACATTATTTTCAATATCATGTTCCACCATTTTATAACACCCCATATTTTTGTAATGCCCAATATTACATGTCCTCTTACATTATACCTTCCAAAGGGCTTTTTCACATGCTGGGCTTGCCCAAGAAAAGCCCAGCCAGACTGATGATGCCCATTTTTGACATGTAACCCCATTTTTTAAGTCAAAATGGTGGACTATACATCATCACTAGGGCAATGTATCAATGACCGTTGAGAATTTGGAAAAATCATCTAATCATGGCACTAAAGTCATGATTTTTATGTCTTTAGGGACTTAGTTCATCCAGACATAGTTCAAATTGCCTGAAAGTGCATAATGCAACATTCCCAGTTTGCCAAAAAATTACATGGCGTGTCACAACATCATTATACATATCTACTGCACCATTTTCAGGAGTCATATATATTGTATTTCCTAATATTACAGGTCCTTTAACATTATGCCTCAAAATGGGCCATTCCACGGGCTGCAGTGGCTGGAAAAATGCTTTGTTGAGTCGACGGTGCAATTTTTGATGTGCAACCCTATTTTTTGAGCTGAAACGATGAACTATAGATTATCATCTAGGCAACGTACCAACGTCACTTAGAATTTAGCCAAATTCTATTATCTCGACCCTCAAATCAAGAATTTTGCATTCTTAAGGTTTTATTGCATCCCAACATGGCTTAAAAAATAGCCCGAAAGTGCACAATATAACGTTCCGAGATTGCCAAAAAACGACATGACATGTGACAACATCATTTCATATATCTTATTGCATCATTTTATGATGACCCATATTTTCTTATTGCCTAATTTCACACATCATCTAACATTATACGTCATAAAACTCCATTTCACGGGCTACGATAGCTCAAAAATGCCTCGACAGGATGACAAAGTCATTTTTTTGATGTGTAACCCCATTTTTTGAACTAAAACAAGAGATCACAACCGGGTCAACTCAGCAGTGTCTGCTTTAAATTTTGTCAAATTATATCATCTCAAATAATGGCTTTCATGTTTCCAGGATTTTAGTGCATCCCGATGTGGCCAAAACTACGAGGAAGTGCTTGATGTAACATTTTATGTTAACCAAAAAATGAAATTACTCGCTCACATCATTCCACATATCCAGGTGCATCATTTTCTAGAGCCCGGTATCTTTGTATCGCATATATTTCATGTCCTCTAATATTATACCTCTTAATGGACCATTTCATGGGCTGCGGTAGCCTGAAAAATGCCTCTGCAGGTCAATGGTGTTTGATTTGGACGTGCAACCCTATTTTTTTGAACAGAAACGGTGAACTATACATCATCACTAGGGCAACGCACCGACAATTGCTTGTAATTTGGTCAAATTCCATCATCTCAGCCCTCATATCATGACTTTTATGTTTCTAGGGTTTTAGTGCATTTAGATATGGCTCAAACAGATCAAAAGTGAATGACGTAACATTTTATGATATGAGGAATAATGATGTGTCACAACATTATTCCTCATATCGTGTTGCACCTGTTTTTGGCTCCCCATATTTATGGATTCTCTAGTAAATTTTATCCTCTAACACTAAACATCATAATTGGCCATTTCATGGGTTGTAATGGCTAAAAAAATGACCCATCAGGCCAATGGTGTCCTTTTTTATGTGCAATCCAATTTTTTGAGACAAAACTGTAGTTTGTACATTACCGTCGGGTCAACGTACCAATGTCCACTTAGAATTTGATGAAATTCCATCATTTCAGCCCTCAAATCATGTCTTTTATATTAGGGTTTTAGTTCATCCTAATGGGGATTAAACAACCAGAAAGTGCATGACGTAACATTCTGAGATTGCCAAAAAATGACATGATGTGTCACACCATCAATCCACATATCGTCTTGTACCATTTTCTAATGCCCCATATGTTTGTGTTGCCTAATGAACCACCCCGCGCACTTTGCGTTAATTTAAAATTGCTTGTATTTGATAAAAATATGTATAAAGTTAGTCAATAATTGTAGAGCTATCTTTCAACGCAAGTATACGTATCACTCAAGTAATACAGGGCTCTAATGCCTAATGCAGTCCTGGATATTGATCCCACAGAGATAATGCAGAAGCAACGATCAGAGGTTACGAACTAAGATTATAGAAACCAATTTAGAATCACAACTTTGTAAATAAAATTGTCTATCTGTCACTAATATGCAATCGTAAATCAAATGAAGTTTTAATAAAAGAGTTCTACCACAGTTAACTAATTCTACTAATAAAGTGAAATTCAAATATATAAGAAAGAATCCTTCTCCTTGTTAAGAAATTTAAGTTAATGGATAATTAAAATTAGTTTAAAAACCTTGTTGTGCCAAATAGGAGCATACCTATTCCTTACCCTTTGGTCTAGGCATAAAGAACATTGACTAATCCTATGCTTGGTTACTGAATCTATGGCTAGGTTGGGAGGATACCGGCTCTCACTTCGGAGCTCCCACGATACCCTTGCCTGAGGGCTAACATCTACACTTCAGCACCCAAATGATAGGACCGAATTGAGTATTTTAATCTATCGCTCTAAAATCACCAATTTTACGCCCGATAAATATTATTTCCTTATTTATTTGCACCCTACTTTCAAGGACTTTAACCTCCCTGAATCTCGGATGTAATCTTCACTATAGTTGTTAAACTCAACATATTTTAACTAATCAATTTGATAAATTGAAAGTAAATTAAGATTTAAGTGAAAAGATTATTACAACTTCTTTTAAAATTCTCTTAGCATACTAATTTAAATTATCATTTCACAAAAATATCAAAACAATGAGAAAGATAGAAAAACTACTCAGATTTCATGGAGAAGATACGAAAAAACTTGGATTTCATATATAAAAACAAAGTTTAACAAACTAAAATAAGTAAATACAACTTATCTCAAATTCCTCCCCAAGAAAACTCCATGAAGTTTTTCTAATTTCTTCCTTTCTTTACAGCACGCAGAATTCTCATTCAAACGGCAAGGAGGAAGAAATCTCTCATTTCCCTTCTTCTCTTACAATCTCTTGAAGAATTCCTCACAAATATCACTAATTGAACTCACTATATAAAACTATAATGGAAACAAGACCCTCACTAACACTTAAGTGACACACTATTGACTTGCTAGACTCACTGATAATAACAGACAACAACAATGGACTCCAGTGGACACTATTTATTTTAAAGTGGTTGAAGAGTTTCTAAGAGTTTCTCAAGCATCCCTTCAAAAATCATCCACATTCGATGCACCTCGTGAGAGAACTGATTTTCCCGCCATCGGCGTCCTCGAGCTTGCGTCGGCGACCTTCTAGAATACTTAGCCTTAGACTCTCTTTCATAAGGCCCGCTGTCCGTGGCCTCGATCTCGCCGTCGGTGGGTTTCCTTATAATATTTTTCTAAACTCTCGAAAAAAATCCACCGTCGGCACCGTCAAGCTCGCCATCGGCACCCTAGATCAAATCTTCACATTTTTTGTCCTTTTTGCTACAAATTCGCTCCTTTTTGTATTTAATCGCTCCATTGTCCATAAATCAACATATCTACAACAAATCATCAAAAATAACCTTCTTTAAAGTGCAATATCATCAAAATCAATATTAAATAGACATGAAAATCTTAACATATTTTCAGTGGGTTAAAATCCCCCAAACTTAACTATTACTAGTCCTCAAGTAATTTTTAGTACTACATAAAAGTTATGATTCATTGTGGTAAATTTTTAATTCAAAAGCACTATGATTTTGATTTAAATAAATATCATAGTAAGCCTTCTTAGAAAGATTTTCAAGTAATTAGATTAACTCTGCAGATATAAGGCTATCTAGTCATCAAGTCTAAGAGTTCTAGTCTTCTATTCATTTCAAGAATGACTATATGTTGCAATATTAATTCACTTAGAATATTCAGATGATAGGAAATTCATGAGAACACTACTAGTAAAGAAACTAGTTCATAAATATAAGTTCAGAAATGTAGTTAGTTTTCCCTTTAGGTTAATCTAAGTGAAGCCAATTTTTAATAAGACATCTCCTCAAGCTTCTCCTCACTCACTTTTCCTTTTTCTTTTCATTTCTTTTCTTTTCTGGGATTGTTTTTCAATCCTTTCTTTTTCTTTTTATTTTTCAAGTGAGAATTACTATATATGGATAGCCTGTTAATGATTTTGAACTTCACTCTTCTTTTCCTAAATTTGAAACTTAACATTCCTTCCCTTATATGTAATTCATAGTCTTTACATCATTGAGTCCCAATCTTTTGTTTCTCAACTAAATTCCTAAGATTCTTAATATTTCATAATATAGTTTTCTTTACTTTAAATAGTTAACTATAGTATTATCCTCTTATCCCAAATATCTTAACCTACACATAATTTTCATTACTAAAAATATTTCTTTGAATCTTCTACAATATTTAAATATGATCTAAATATAGTTAACTGAATTAAATTTTATCACAGAAATCATGTTATAAATTTTGAAAATATTTTAATTTGAGAACATATAATAGTTAATATTTTTCTCCCCCCCCCAAACTTAAAGTTTTCAATAATAGAAATAATATGGGTGACAAGAAAAAATTCTAAATATATAAATCATACATTTGCACTTTAGTCATTTTCTTCTCTCTGAATTTTTTGCAGGTTCTTCTCAAAAATTTTAACTTCAACTGGCCTGTAATATTAGGAATTTTTCTACACAAATAACAGTTTTGAGAATTTGCTGGGGTAATGAAATTTTGAAACAAGTATATAAAACAAAAAATTTAACTACAACAATTAATTACACTACACAGGACATTACGAAATAACATTTGCATTTCACAACACAATAACAAACAATCTACAAATTAAACTAAGAGTTCACAATTACAACCACAATTATGCATCACAATCCAAAAATGAAATATAAACTACAAAGACAATACAAATCTCAGAAAATTAAAAAAACTTCACAAAACACAAATAACAAAAATGAAAATACTACAACAAAACACAAATACATCACATCACAATCAAAGATCAAAATCCCATGCTATGTCTTCATCTCCCTGGTTAGCAAGTGGATTGGGCTGATAGCGAGTATACCGGGGGCATTCTAGAAAAGTAACATTAGGCTCACCTCTGTAGTATCTATCCTGAGCATCATAATAAGAAATCAAGAAATCTGAATGTAGCTGAAGATATTCACCATTATGATCATGTCTCCGCTCTAATCATTTAATCCTTTAATCTATTCTCCCAAGTCTTTCATTAAACTTTTCAAAACTTTTCTGCTGCAGGGTCATTTCATTCATCAAATCATAAAGAGTAGGAGAGCTAGAGGCAGCAGGGTCATAACTAGTAGAGGGGATATCTCTACTGGTAGAAGGTGCTTTACTTCTACTCCCAGATCTCTATTCTTCATGGGATTCATAAGTTTTCAAATTGGCTTTACTAATGGGTTTCATAGGATATACCCATTCTTCATCGTCTCTAGCTTCCACTCAAGTGTATAAATTAGGTCAGGATGTCCTAAATATTCACTTGATTCACTCTTTTTCGTGGCCATAATATTCTTGTAAATAATACTCCCCACATTTATACTTCTATTGTTTTGAATACAGACATTCAAAACAGCTCTATCTCTCGACACTTCACTATGATGATAGGTAGGTAGGAGAGTAGAACAAATGAAATAATATCATGCCTTAGCTGTGGCATTCATCATAGAAAGAGGAAAGTTAATCTGTTCACGATGCTTAATTTTCCAAGTCCCTTTCCCATCAGTGAGAAAGTCAATAACATCATCTAACGGACCTTCCATAGTTCCAAATGTTTCATACTCGCTAGAACAATAATCGTGAAGCTCGTAAAAAGAATTAATGCGAGTAGCATTAAAATCAACAGAAAAACCTCTTACTTTGACAGGCTCGTCCTCAAGTTGAGTCAGATTTACAGAGAACTCTCTTACAACTTCTACAGCAGCCTTGTTAGTAGAGTAATAGAAGTTCTCCCACTTCCTTTCTCTAATAACTCGTTTCACCTCTCCTTTAGGATTATCGAAAACTCAATCTTAAATATGCTTCTTTCCTTGGAAGATTGAAGTGTATCTAGATTGGGCTTTAGCATTTATAAACCGAGTCTCGTCAAATTCTAGTCACCTCTTTCGACGTGAAGCCATTTTTCGATCTATCAAAATTACAAAAATCCAAACTAAATTCCAAAACAATAATACAATGACTTCCAAAGGTGACTTAAAGCAATCTAAATCAAGTTCCATAAATTCCTTCCAAGTCTTTTCTCCACATTTTCAATTTTTCTGAAATTCCTCAATGTGGAAGAAATTCATGGTGAAAATAAAAATTTTTTACATATGAGGGAAGCTCATACTGAGAGAAGATGAAGTCCATTGTTAAAATGGGTTGAAATCGCTTTAAATTCAAGATCTCTCTAGCCCTAGGTCAAAATTTTCGTTGAATAAAGGAAGAAGATGATGAATAGTGGCGATTGACTGGTCAAAATAGCGGTTAAAAGGTAATTTTTGGGATCTCGCCGTCGGCGGAGTTGTTCGCGCTGTTGGCCGGCTCAATTGAATTTAATTTCAATAGTTTCAGGAAAAACATGCTGTCGGCGGCCTCGAGCTCGCCGTTGGTGAGATTCTTAAATTTTGATCATTTTTTAAATTTTTGCGATTTCGATCAATTTTAAGCCTTGTCGTCATCCATTCAATCATTTTAAACATAAATTTTAAGTGATTAATTGATGTATTAACACAAATAAACATACATACAACAAAACTTCATAATTATATATTAAATCCAAGTGTTACAATATACATTACATAACACACAAGCCTGGTATTGTCTCAAACTAAATTCCTCAATTCAGCATCACAATCCTGTTGACCTCATTTTTGATGAGGTCTTCCTTTTCTTCTTTTTAGTGCTTAGGATCTAGCCTTAGGCCTTTCCTTTGACTATCTTAGAGGACTAGAATTGGGACCCGCCTTTTAGAAATTCAAACCACTTCTAAACTCCCCGCAAACTCCACAAACTTGACTATAGACCCCTAATCACCTAGAGGGTCGAAATCAAATATGGAAGTTTAAAGGATGAGTTCCCATGTGACTCTTCGGCCTGTGGCTGCCCCGGGCGGCCCCGGTCCGATGAAGGGGGCCGACATACACTACACCCGCACACTACATTTCCACACACTTCCTAAAACCACACCCATACCCAACTTAACCTCCCGACTCATGTAGGTGATTCACATGGATGGTCCTTAACCCCTAAGCCCTCGGCTAAGAGGGTTAGGAACAACATAAGTGAATGCCTCAAATGAGTCCTTTCATGGCTCATATGGGCTTGAAATGGCTTCATGGCTCAACCAAAATGATTTCA
The DNA here is from genome assembly GCA_022702705.1 of Papilionanthe hookeriana x Papilionanthe teres. Classification (NCBI taxonomy): domain Eukaryota; kingdom Viridiplantae; phylum Streptophyta; class Magnoliopsida; order Asparagales; family Orchidaceae; genus Papilionanthe; species Papilionanthe hookeriana x Papilionanthe teres. The sequence continues at coordinate 55,996 of JAKZJZ010000027.1, read as the reverse complement.
CCCCACCCAAATTCACCCAATCTTCAATTTCCCAAATTTTCAATTTTTGACCCCTGGACCCTACACCTACTAAACCTACCCAAAACCCTCGAAATTACCCAAATTTTCGCAAAATCTCCAAATTACCTAAAATTTTCCAAAATCAATCCCAAACACCTCCACATCACTCAAATTGATCATCCATACCCAAAAATACCAAAAATTCCAAGAAAACCCCCCAATACCCTCCAAATACCCAAAATACCCTTCTTCGCCTAAAAATCCAAAAATTCAGGGAAATTCCCAGAAAATTCCAGAAAATCCCAAATATTCCCAATTTCATTTTGTCCAACTACACCATGGGCCAATTTTGTCAATTTACCCTACTTTTGTCAAAACCCCCAAATCGACCCATTTTAACCCAAAGCGGACCCCAATGTCAAACCAAACATACCCAACGAATTCTAATCTTGGTCCAATTCAATTCTAAACTCAATTCAACATTCCCAATACCAATTTAGACCAAATCCAAGTCCAATTTGATCATTATTTGGATCCACTCACTTTTGGCCTTAAAGCCCAAATTTGGACCCATGACCCAAACTTAGCCCAACCAACCCAATTCAACTCCACCAACCCCAAATCTTTTCTAAACCTTCCTTAACATCCCTATAAACAAAACACTAGCATGATTTGCCCAAGATTTTACCCCAAACCCCACTCAAATTCAACCTAAAATCAAAAAGCCCAATTTTCGACCAAACCCAAATCTAACCCAAATAGGCCCAAACCTCAAAATCAAAACTCAACCAAAGCCAAAACCTCTTTTGAAACATTCCCATAAACATTTCCTAATATTTATTTTACACCTCACTCTCAATCCTAGCCCAACATCAGTCTCCAAGTTAGCCCACTCACCTACATTGGCCCATTCACCAAAAGAATTCAAATCCAACCCAATTCAAGTCCAAACTACCCCAAATTTGTTTGTCAGTCATGACACATCCATGAGCTAAACCCAATAATTATTTGGCCCAACCTCTTACAAAATTTCATCCCAAAATCCATTTTAAAATTCAAAATCTACTCTTCCTAATCCATCTTAAAAGCCCATCTAAAACCCTTTCAAAAAAGCCCAAAATTCTTCCATGCCCATATGACATTTCCCCTCATCATACTTTCAATTAAAATCATCCCTAAGTCCTAAATTCATCATCAACAATTCCAAATCAAGCCTCATGCCAAATCACCCTTAAATACCAAAATTTTCCTTAAATCCATTTCCATGAAATTGACTCTTACTTTTCCCAAGCCAAATGGAGCTATGGAGCTATGCATAAGCCATATGTAAGCCATGAGAGCCTCTTTACATGTCACCATGCCATTTTGGGCAAAAAAGGAGTAGGCTCTTTCCTTAATTCTGAAGAAATATTTAACCACTTCCATGTTTCCACTAAACCATGTTTAAGCCTAATCGTGCTTGGATTGGGTGACTTTGACCCTACTGATTATGCTGAGCCAAATCACTTTTCCCCTCACCAAACCAGGCCTTGGGTGGTGCACCTAGCCCAAATGGGTGGGTTGACCCATTTAGGTTCAAATCTACCCATGCCCCATTCCACTGGATCAAAGCCTTTACACATGTCCATGGCCAATTTGACAGACAACCTCCGTGCCCCCCCGACCCACCCGACTCGAGGGTGACCCATGCCCTGGCCGGCCGGCCACCAAAGCCGCCGGAAAACACCATGGCCGAGAGCTCACATGTGAGCCAACATTGAAATTCTCACTTCGCCGAGCCGCCCCATCCCTACTGTCACTCACTCGATCTTCTCCTCACCTCGCAGGCCTCGATCCCGTCTCTAACTTCGGGAGGCCCCCACCACTCTATTTAAACTCCACCCCTCTCGCCATGAAAGGAGCCAAGCACAAACCTTGCCGAAACTCCGCCAAAATTGTTCCAAACCTTCACCATCCCGAGAGCAGCTTGATCCCGCACACTCCGTCTCTAATCCCCACCAACAGAGCTCAATTTCTCTTCAACCGAAATTCCACCTCCAAACCAGATACCTTGGCTACAAAGAGCCAATCCTCAAATCGATCGGGGGTCCTACACCTTCACCGGACCAAGGCTGAGAAGCCCACGGAAAGCCCCATCTCCTGTGCCACCTGCGCCTGCTCCACCTCCAAGCCGAGGTGGATCGGCCGTGGTCACTTTCATAGCTAGCACCACTGCATCAGAGACTTCATCCGGAGCTGGCCGGAACCCAATCGAAGGTGCAACAATCCCCGCATCAGTTTACCTCTCCTCGAGCTAAGGTATGAGTTAACTATTCATCCCGAGCTTCCGGAGATTCTCCATTTCAAATGCCTTAGTTTCAATGCATGTTAACTCGTATAGATGTTCGTCTCTTCAAGACGAATCCATAGAGCATAAGAACATGAAAATCCATTGAGAATCGAGTGAGATCTTAGGGATTTAGTGTGACTCGGCCGTGAGAACACTCGGGGACGATGAACGGATGCCGTCCATTCGATACACGCGCGCACGGGCGGCTGTGGATTGCGTCGGACCGTAGATCGTACGAGAACCGCGGGGCCCGGCTGCCGACCCGCGTGGCGGCGGCCGAATGGGAGCGACGCGCGTGCGTCGGAGTCGCCGAGGCCGACGCGCGCCGTGGATAAATAGAAAATTAGGGTATTTTTCTATTTATTTAATTCCCTTAAACTTCAAAAATTCATATCTCCGTGTAGAAAAAATCACAAAAATAAAAATAAAATACCCTCTTGTTTCAAGAATTGCAACGTAGTGAGTAATAATGCGTGAAAAGAATCATTTAAATTTAATTAAGTATTTTAGTTTTTTTATGATTTATTTTACTCTCTGCATACATTTGAACACCTCTCCATGCATGTATACACCAATTAGCGGTACGAGACCACAGTGCTTCTCGGCTCTCCGAACTCGGGAACATTCCCCCGAATTTTCCAAGGTCGAGGCCATCTCCGTGAAAAGTTATTTATTTTCAAATGCATGTTGCCGTTTTGAGTATTTTAATTCCAAAAATTAGCATGTTGTGAAATAAATTCTAGAAATATTTGGTGATGTTCTGCGACTCGTAGAACTCTCAGAAAAATAGACTTCCAGTTAATTCACTCGCATTAACCCTAATCGCTTAAACACCTAAAATAGGTCTTTAATTAATTAGAGTTAACTACCAGGCATCAAAATTGACTTGAAATCAATTCTCCACTGACCTTTGTGGATCAGAGGAATCCACCCATAAAATTTCAAGTCAATCGACTCGTTAGCCCCACTAATCAAGCCGATTAAGTCACTTAGCCATTTTGAACTTTAAAAATTCATAACTTTTAAAATATTTTAAAAAATTCACCAAATTGGTTTTGGAGCCTCTCTGATATCAGGGGGAATCTAAGAAAATTAAAATTTCAATTTTCTCAAAAAGTCGATTTTTAATAATATTTTAATATTTTTAATAATTAAAAATAATAAAATCACAAAATAATAAAATTCACCAAAATGTCACATTTTGAATTTTAATCACTTAGGAACAAATCCCACATTTTTCCTAAGTCTATTTAGCAGATATTAAATTTTAAAGCCCTAGGGTAATTTAAAATTAAAAATGTATTTTCTAACATTTTTGTTTAAAATAATTACAATAAATCATAGAAAAATCAGAAAATTGCAAAATTTGATTCTGGTTTCCTTGATATCAGAGAGATTTTTTGAAAAATATAAAATCCATTTTTCAACATTTATCTTATTTTTAAATTAATTAACACTCCAAACTCAAAATAATTATAATAAAAATAATATAATTCAAAAATCACCAAAATTGGTCCAAGTGCTTCTCTGGTCATTAGGAATGTCCCCTAATTTTCTTAAGGACAGAAACTTTCTTTGTCATGTTATCAAATTTTCCGAAAAATCTCTATTTTCTACCAAAAAATAATTATATAAATAAATTAAATACAGAAAAATCACATTTTCTCCTCTCATGTCTTTATTGACATATGAGTAAAGTCACATAAAAATTTCAAGTTCATTTGAGTTCAATTTTAGTGAGTTATGAAATTATTAAGCTTAAAGGGTAAAATGGTAATTAAAATCTTTAATCCTTAATTAAAACTTCTTTAGGTTTAATAAAAAATCAACAAGTAAAATATTTGATCCTAATCTGATTTGATGATTGAAAATTTAAATAATTAAAGGGTAGAAACCCATTAAATAATTTTAAAATGATTAAACTTTTTAATTAAATAATAGATTAAATTCGAAGAATAATAAAATTTAGAATTATTAAACAAGGGATCTTTATTAGGAAGAGATTTATTCTTTAATTTAAAAAATCCCTAAATTAATTATATCAACTAATACTCAATTTTTAATCAAAATGATAACTCAAATTTAAAATATTAAAAGACTTAATTTCAATTAAAATTAAAAATAAAGTAAATTAAAGATAAATTAAATTAAGATTAAATTTAAAAATTAAATTAAATTAAATTAAATAATTAAATTAAATTAAATTAAACAATTAAATTAAATTAATTAAAATTAAATTAAATTAAATTAAACAATTAAATTAAATTAAATTAACAATTAAATTAAATTAAATTAAATAATTAAATTAAATTAAATTAAATAATTAAATTAAATTAAATTAAATAATTAAATTAAATTAAATAATTAAATTAAATTAAATTAAATTAAATTAAATTAAATAATTAAATTAAATTAAATTAAATCAAATTAATTAAACATCAAATCAAATTAAATTAAATTAAACTAAATATAAAACAATTAACACTATTCCAAATTTAAACTCTTTAACTTAAACCAAATCATTTGAATACTAACTTACCCTCGAAGCTTTAGTTATGCCTCCTAAATAAAACATTAAATGAAGTGTCACTTCACCATAGGATATTCAAATGTCCTAGTTCATCGAGCAAATTAACAAAACTTCAGAAACCTCTACGATCGATTCATTTATATAATTAAATCTATTCGGACTTAAAACAATCCCCGCGGAAATATTGGAAAAGATGTTTAAGATTCTTCTAAGCACTTCCTCAATATGATAGGATATTTATAAGAACAATCGACTCGATTATTCATGAGAAATGTCTAAACTAAAACCCAAAGAACCTAGACGCCATAAGGAGGTTTTATCAGCTATATGATTAGGAATTCTGTAGAGTCCTTGCACCTTTCTATTTACCTAGAACTGTTTAATATTATAATTAAATATTTAAGTATGTTTGACATTAAGTCCTTGTATCATTTATTTTATTATTTAATTTTCATAATTTACTTTATTGCAACTGCGTTTATTTTTCTTGCATGATAAAACAACTGTTGCATGAAAACTCACACTCTTAGGATAGCTCCCTAAACTCGAAAACCAAAATTAAATTAAAAGTCATTGCAAGATAAAATTCAATACCGCTACAACATTTCAAAATATAAAACAACTCAAAATTTAATCGTCAAACAGGTAACACAAAACTACAATTGCAACTAAACTAAAACGCCCCGTTGATGACTCGGAATACCTCGGATGATGTAACCTACGTGTTGCCAACGGGATTTCCCACTGCCTAAATGAAAGTGTGGAACTCATTCAAATTCGAGTTTAGCAAATTCATCTGGACTAAGTGAATCCGATAAAAATAATGATGTCGAAGGATGGAACCGTGGGATCTTAACCGGTGTCGTTATAATCAACTTTAAGATTTGTTTTAAATAAAACATAAAAAACACTTGGAAATTAAGATTTTTCTAAACCAAAACACTTTTCTCAACTCCCCGATTTATGATTTCTAAAACTAAACCTCGCAACAACAAGGAGCTCGGAGCATATGGGCAAGACGACCATCGTCATCAAAGAAACTCCAGTCTACTTCAAGAAAACTTTCTTAGAATTAAAACAACCGAGCCATAGGATTTATAGAAGGCTTAAGGCAACATAAATCCTCAACTCTTCGTTGTGCATTCGTATCGCAAATTAAGCCCTAACCGGTCTTAGATTCCGAGGTAAATGGGCCCGATACGACATAAACCCTCACATTTTCTAGGCTATTTGTTCGATTTTATCATACAAATATAAGCCCTAATTAATTAAAATTGGCAAGATTTGAAATACTAAATAAACATTAGACTTTCCCTAAATTCAAGCCAAACGCACAGATAGTCGGGAAATTATCGAAGTTCATCAATCAGTGATTTCTCCTACCTTTCTTCCTTTTGGATTCACAAAACAAAATGTTCCAAAAATTCGATCCATTCCCTACCGAAATTCCAAAATTCAATCTTTCAAAACCTTAAACTTCTCAAATTCGAGAGCAGAATCATCCGATTATTATCGAGAGTTTTCTGTGTGATTCCCGTCACTTAAGATGTAATTAACTATGTGGCTTGCCCTTATAGGAATTTTTAAAGAACCTGTGTAATATAAAACCCCCGTTTAATGTTTTCATATTAAGCAAGTAGGAAACTTGTCGGCTTATAAATTGGTTCGTTGCACTGTCACTAATCTTCTAGTTTATTTAATCAAGCCCCACCATCGTTGTGCTGTGTCTATCCTTAGGATAAAGTACACGGTTTGTGGTGCGGTGCCTGCTTATATAAACTATTTGGGATGTGAGATCGGTTTAATCTCATATCTTAAAACCTTCAAATTTAAAATTATTTTCAAAATCAAATACTACTTTTCAAATTACTTATTTTAATTAAATTAAAAATCACTACGCATTTCGGCGACTTCCGTTCGGGGAGAATTCCTCTCTCCATTATAATCAAATAATTTCCGTTTTCAAAAATCGGTAGTATATCCATGTCCCTACTTGAACAAACTACTCCTTCTTTCCGCTCGAATACTATGTTCATTTCTATCTTGAACAAGGTAGCCAACATTCTCTCGGATTTAGGAGCCACTCGTCGTACACCCCTAAACGAGAGGTTCCGAGATCCTTTTACTCTCATTTCGAGGTGGGGTGGACCCCCAATAGGTGTTAGTTTAGGAGTGATCCTTCGAGCCTGGAAGTCTTGCTTAAGACTTTCTTTTCCTTTCCGAATCGGCTCTTTACCTTCTCTTACACCTTTGAACGTTCCGTTCTAAATAAACAACCCTCTAATAAATGATTCTTTTAACAAATAATTCCTTCTTATAAATACATGAACAAAAAATGAGTTCGGACTCTTTTCAATTCCTTTCTTTTCGTCCCGAAGAAAAGAAGCATAACTCGAGACCGACAACTTAATCTACCTGGCAGAAATGGAAGCCCCGAAACCGATTTTTCTCCTTCACCAACGGACTCGACTTCGCCGTCTATAAGGATGAATCGCCCGACAACGGGGTCATCCGATTTGACAGGGGTTTGAAAACACGAACGGCCAAGGTCACCGACGTCTCCTCGCACCGACAAACAAGGTATCCGAAGCCGAGAACCACCGCTTGAGTTCAACCTTGGGGTCGACCTGCTGAGTTTCTCCCGCAAAGGGTCCCGACTAGAGGAGTACCGCCGCGTCCGACAGAGGACTGCTCTCACTACCCCCACCGGTCTAGTTGTTTCGCATCTACCCGACTTCGCCAAATCAAAGGGGAAAGAAATCCGTAACCATGGTAAACCCGTTACCGTGGAGGGTACGGATCTTCCCGTAAGACCTTCTCCGTTCGAACTCCGGTCTAGTTCGAAGATTCCGTCGCCGACAAAGACCCAAAGAAGAAATAGAAATAGAAGGACCGCCGTGGAAGCCGTAGCCGAGATTGCTTTCCCCGGAGGAAATCTTTAACCGCCTTAATATACACCGCCGCCGAATATACACCATCGCCCCACTTACATACCACTTTTCGGGGAGGAAGCAGGTTCCATCCCCTCCGCCGGGCAGAGGATGAAGAGAATGTTCCGAAAGATCGTCGCCACACACACAGCCCCCCGCATACTACAACGATAACCGCAAGAAAAGAACCAGAACCACGCCGCGTCGTTCGACCGCAAACTTTGGTAGAAAAGCCAGGCAAGGAATAAAACCGCCCCGTGCTCCAAATTTACGAAGGGGATGTGACGGGTGCCACCAAATCCCGTCTCTTGGGCTCGAGTGAACCCGCCGTCATGATGTAAAAGCCAAGCAAGAGAATGAAGGCTAGCCCGCCCGTCGTAGTATCGTGTTGCATTAGGGAGGATACCACCTTCCAAAGATTTGGCCGATAGAACATCCGGGTCATAGACCTTCTCGCTGCTAGAAGGATGGTGCGGCGTCCCAATTACGGCGCCGAGACCGAAATGAAGAAATTCTCGAGAGAGAAAGTTCCGCCGTGAGGCTTCGAATCCGAAGAAAGTGCTACCGCGATGAAGGGGACTCGTGAAAAGGACCCTACAGAACCATCGCATGACAACCACAAAGATACGTAAAGCTCCGCCAGAAGATGCCATGGAAAAGCTCGAGAACCGACATCCGACGGTTGGCAAAAAGAAAGAGAAGAAAAGTTCGGAGACGAGATCGACTCGACGGAATCTCATGGACAATGAATATGCAGAAATCAACATGGTTGAGGACACCAGCTTCATCATCTTCTCCTCAAGGTGCTCCCGCCAGCTCGCGTAAAGAGAGGAGCCGGAACCGATGAAGAGACACTTCAGGAAAAGGACGACACGATCGCTCAAATGGCGAAGAGGATGGAAGAGATGGCCATACCTCTAGCCACTTCCAAAGTCAAGTACAACCACATAGAGAGACACCCCCAGAAGTCATTCACATCGTAGACGGAGGGAAGGAAATTACATCCGTCAATGGGGATGACCAAATCGAAAAGGATACAACACAAAGTATGATCCCCGAAAAGGATATCAAGAACTTGGTAGAATGAAGAAAGTAGAAGCCCTAGCACAATCGAAGAACGGGACATCTATTCGGATCGTACCTTACCCGAAGAATTCGACGCTGTCCAATACCCAAAGGGCTTCGTACCACCTCCGTTTAAGACCTTCGACGGAACCGGGAACCCCCGACAAGATGTCGCACACTTTCGTGCCGCTTGTTGCAATGGCGGGAGCGATGCGCCACTCTTCCGATGCCTTGTTAGCAGCCCGTCGTGGATCGCCTCTGATCGTGCGAATTACCCAACGGATCCGTAAAGACATTCGCAGCTAGAGAGCCTCTTCATTAAGCGATTTGTCGGGAGTTTCAAAGACCACATCACTATAAAAGGATTTAGTGAAGAGAACAAAGGCCGAATGAAACTTGGTGGATTACATACTTGCTGGAGAAACTTAAGCATGAAGTGTGAACCACAACCGCAAGAACAACATGCAAATGGCATCTGCGAAAAGCATTCAATGGCCCGATAAAGACTTCTCCTCAAGGGATTCACTATTAAGATTTTTATAGTTGGTTAAGCAAGGCCGAAGCTTGCAAGAAGAGGCGAAGTAATTAAGTTTCACACACAAGACTGACAAGCAGAGCCGGTGAAGACTTTCGAAAGAAAATCCGGGTCGCTGCAGTTAGCTGACAGCTGCAAACAACCGACAAATACCACCGTAACTACCAGCTAGACCACAACAAAATTACCAAGAACCCCGTCCAGCCTATCATCGTCTCCGCATGAACAACCGTCTCGTCCGCAACGCACATCAAGGAGCTTCCGAGCGCAGAACATCCGTCAAGAATGAAGAAGACGAAAAGATGTCCGTAGCTTAAATGAAAACTCCAGATTTCCACGCTGTGAGCCCAAAAGACCGTAGAAGTCAACAAGAAAGGTGATCCCAACTTTTGCCCCTACCATCGGATGCTCGCGCGTTGATGTAAGACCGCACACCTTCAAAAGTTGGCTCAACGACAACCTTCGGAAAGGAAATATAACAACTCAAGGAGTACATGAAGGAACCCCGTAAAGGAGGTTCCGTCAATGTTATCTCAACCGATCCCGTCATTCCGATAGATCCCTATGCAATCGACGATGGATGGACTACCGCCCGGACGAGATCTTCGAAGAAGATTTTAGACAACATCCGAACCGCTTCTGCGGCGGAAGCCTAATCTCGGTAGTTTCGAGACCCGTTGGCTTGCATCATCACTTGCGATAGAAGAACCACCTCACCAGAGACAATCGAAGAGAAGAAGAAAATCGACGAAGAAGAGGGACCGAGATTCCCGCGAAGGCTGTATAGGGGTCGCTTATCCTGTGACAGTCGTTTCCGATTCGGGGGAGAAATCCCGAACCTCCAGATTTTGTATGATTATCCGCTCACTTCGGTGGGATCATATAATGATAAGGGTGATGCATGCGAAGGCGTTTTGACCGTTTCTAACGATTACGTAACTAGCGACAATCCGGCGTCGATTTCGATACCAACAACAATTCTCAAATCATACAAGATCTCGACGATCAAAATGACGAAGAAGGCATCCATCAAGGAGGCTACGAGAGTTCAACAACGGATCTATCTCAGGAGTTTCGAGAGTCTGGCCATTTATAGAGTTAGAGCTCCTCTGGGGATTGGAAGATAATCCGTAAGAGCCAAATATTCCGATTCAGAGGAGACACCTGCGCAAACTCAATACTAGATTCCGAAGAAATTATAGAAGTCAACCTAAGAAGTGGAAAAGTTCTACCTCCGAGAATGGGTCCAAAGACAAAGGAAAGGTGTGGTTGTTCAAGAAGAACCAACCCCAAGAAGACATACCCATTCGAGAAGAAGCCGAGACGCCAGAGAACAAAGTGACTACAACGTGCTAGCCCATCTTAGAAACTACTGCCAAACCGAGGCAGATTTCTCCACGATGCTCCTCATCTTATCAAAGGAGATGAGAAGCTCGATCAAGGCCTTACTTGATCCGTAAATTTGCTTAGCTCAAATGGCCGGAGATTCCTTGGATGAGGTTTGCTCGTTAAAGGAACAACAGGTGTCACCTTCGTCGTACAATGACCTACTACTTCGACGTTGCATCACAACCGACCGTTGTACATTTCAAATACAATTGGGAAGTTTACGCTCTCCTGCAGTATTGGTGGATCCAGAGCATCAATCAATATAATGAGTCTTCGAACACTCAGCATACTTGGAAATTGATGCTCGCGAGCTCGAGGCCGACAAAATGTTATTAAGAGGATTCAACCGTAAAGGAGAAAGAGCCCTCGGGTCAATAACGCTACCGATGAAGACCGTGATTTAGCAAAGACAACCGCAAAATTTCATATAATCGATTCGAAACGTCGTTCAACGCTTTATCAAGCCGAGCCATGGATACATGAAAATGTGATGGTACCATCATCTCACACCGGCTGTATCAAATATTACGATGGAGGGGGAACAAGGCATCAAAGGAGACTTACAACCATTCTCCGTACATGAAATTGGAATCCATGAAGATGCAATTTATTATGCACCGCCAAAGAAAACAATCTTCTCCGGTAGATACCGTAACAAATGAAGCAAAGAAAGTTCGTGACAACGAAGAACTCGAAGTTCTAGCCCAACAAATACTCACCACTCCCTTCCGGCGAGATGGTGAAGGTTTCTCCACAACTCGGCATCCGAGGTCGAGGCCGGGGATCGCAGGCCGTGGTAGAGACACTAGGACAATTGGATTAAGAAACCAACCATCAATGTCGTATCAGATGATGGGGCTTCCGAAGAAGAAAAAGAAATCAAACAAGAAGCAGCCGACAATAAGTCAAGAAGCCGCAATTCAAGATCTCCCTCGAAGATGAAAAGAACGAAGAATACAAATCAATGTACGAGAAGATTAACCACTACGTACATACTATGACCCTAACTCCGATCCATTCTAATAAGATCGAGGTGGCGCAGGTCAAAGAGGCACGTAGTGATCGTGCAAAGCCGATCAAATTCTACCGTGGTGCTTCTTCCTCCGTAACCGAAAATAATGTACAATTCGAAGATGTCACTTCACTCGGGACTAATGGAATTACCTGAGTGGTAATTTCCCGTGTTCAAAATTTAATTCAACGTGGTTTCCTCACTCGACAATGGACAAAAGGCCAATCACAACATTTTGAAAGTTATGGAATAACTCCGGCCGTCCTCCCAATTCAAAGTATGGACTCGGATTCGCACAAGAGGCCGGGCCGACGTATACCGAATTTTGCTTGGTTGTCGCCTGCAAGTCCAATGAAAACTCGCATGGAAACTAAGGTGATGAATCCCGAAGATTTACAAATCGGAGACGCTCCACCGGGACCAAGAAGAAATTAAATCCACAATAGATGAGTTAATGGAAGTTAACTTAGGTAACAGCTACTCGTACCTACCTTTGTTAGCTCCTTACCTCAACAGTATTCCGAGAAATAATCAAATTGTTAATGGAATTTAAAGACCTGCTTTTGCTTGGAGCTACGATGAAATGCCGTGATTAGCCCTGCAGGTTGCAGTCCATAAGCTAGAGTGATCCTACTGCTCCTGCCGACAAGGTCCCGCAAGAATGCGGCCTGGAAATCGAACAACAAATATAAATTTTAAGTTAAAAGCTAATGGGGACGCTAAATTTGTCCGTGAAGAACAATACCCGACCTCGGCTAGCCAACGTAGTGCCACGTAAAGAAGAATGGTCAACATCAGAATTTGTGTGGACTTCGTAGATTTAAACAAGGCATGTCCAAAAGATGAATTCCTCTACCAATTCCGTAACCGATGATCGATATCGCTTCGACACATGAAATATCTTCATTCGTTGGCTGATCTTCGTGATACAACCAGATAAAAATGGCTCCGTAAGATGAAAAGCTTACGTGTGATTCGTAACGCCTCGACGGAAAGTATTTTGCTACACGGTGATGCCATTCGGACCGAAGCAACGCAGTGAGCAACCTACCAAAGAGCACGACAAGAATTTTTCGATGATCTCATCCACAATCAAGTCGAGTGCTACGTGGACGATGTCGTCATCAAAAGCAAAGTAAAGGAAAAACCAATTCGTATGATTTTGAGAATTGTTTTCGAACGATTAAGACAATTTAACCCTTAAGATGAATCCCTTAAAACAGCTTTCGTCACCTCCGGAAATTCTTAGGATTCGTTGTCCGACATCGTGGAATTGAAATCGACCCGGAGAAGATTAAAGCCATCTTAGAAATGCCGCCTCCCAAAACCTTAAAACAACTACGATCTTTTCAAGGGAAGTCAAAATATCTTCGACGCTTTATCTCAAACCCGTCGTAGGTGTCGACTTTCTCGCACTAGTTAAAAAGGACGCCAAATTTATTCGTGGAAGAGAAATGCTGCATAGCTCTCAAGACATTAAACAATATTTAATGACACCTCCCCCGTCTTAGCAGCCCCTACCTCAGTAGACCACTCATACTTTACACCGCGGCTCTAGACGACTTCTGAGCCCTCGTTAGCCTGTGTCAATGATGAGGGTAAAGAAATGCTCTTTACTACTTGCCGTCGCTACTCCGACCTGAGTAAGGTCCCGCAATTGAAAAGCATTGCCTGCCCGATTCCGCCGCTCAAAGCTCGTGCATTACATGCTTTCTCTACAAGGTCAACCCGATCTCGGTTTAATCCACGTAATACTTCGAGACTCGTCCAACACTTTCCGGCAGACTTGCCGTATGGTCAACGATATTATCGCAATTCGATATAACTTTCGTGCCTCCGCGTTGTCAGCGGGACAAGTCTTGCGTACTCCTCGCAGCACACCCTTTGCCTACCGAATCTCCTCTCAATGACGATCCGCCGCATGAACAAATAATGAACCTAGAAGACCCCGATGATCGACGCTCGAATCATTTCGACTCGAGCATCTTCAAGACACAAAGACGAAGAACGCAAGTGATAGTGCCCGGTAAGGCAGAATCGGGCTAATCTTATAACACCGGAGCGGGGATGCTAAGATACCCTACCACTCGACGAACTGTACAAACAACGGCTGTATCACGAAGCCCCCATAACGGACGAAATTAACCATTCAAATTGGGATAATACATCAACATCTACGGGGATTCACAACTTAATCATTCAACAGATCACGATTAACACAGAATTTTTTAAACCAAGACTGAACAAGACTTCCAAGATGCCATACACCGTTGAACGTATCTGAAATGTGACAATCTACAAGATTCCTAAAAGAGAATGCTTTAAATAGATGCTTTAGCCCGTCTCGCAAAAGAATTTGCCTCGTTTGCAAGATGAATCAGTGGAAGCCGCTCACTCGACGTCGTGTCCTATCACAAACATGCACACAATACAAATCGAAAAAGAAAAGAATCAACAAGTAAAGAAGCATTTAAAAACATTTAAGACGGGCGATGCGCCCATTGATAGAATTACCCGCAAATGAAAGTTTTACCGCACGCAGTCGTCCATCGTATCAAGAAAAGAACTCGTCTTACGCATTAATAAACAACACATTATACGTAAGGTCTTTTCGATCAAATGTGGCTAAGGTGCTCAAGCGGGTCCGAGGCCCGTGAAATTGTTAAAGAGGTGCATTCGGTGGGCTCGTGCGCTACTCAATGTATCTAAAGACGAAGATGAAAATTAAAAGACTGTGTGGTACCACTCGGCCCTCGATGATGACCGACCGTATGAAAATCGCCAAGAGCCGGCCACCAATGCCAAGTGCACGGAGTGGTTCTACATCAACCTCCAAATGTGCTAAGACCATAATCAAGGCCGTGGCCATTCGAATGTCAGCCGTATATAAAGGTCCGATGTAACCACCATCTTCAAAAGCGCACACGTTTCATTCTTGCGGCTACGTACTTCTTCCAAGTGGGCGTGCGCTCCACTTAGAGAAGTGAAAGCACACCACGTGCTAGCTTTTCAAGAACCAAGTTGTCTACCGTTTCGAGTGCCGCGCAGATCATCTCATAACGGCCGCATTCGAAGCACACAAATCAACAATTTTGTCAGAGACACGGAATCACCGCGATACTCAACAATTTACTACCCAAGAGCAAACGGCCTCGCCGAGGCTTTTAATAAAACTCTCGTTCAAATCTTAAAGAAAACCCCGTCGATAATAAGAGAAATCGCACGAGAAATTGTTGTAGTTTTATGGGCCTACCGGACAACCTTCGAACTCCTACTCAAGCTACACCTTACGCTCGGTGTGTATGGGTCCGAGGCAAGAGTTACCTTTAGAGGTTCAACTTCCTTCACTCGAATTGCAACAAACAAGATCACGACGAAGAAAAACGCCAGACTAATACCGAAGAATTAGAAAGCTTGGAAGGGAAAAGACTTGGAAGGCAATTGCACTTAGAACTATACCAAGGCAAGATGGTTCAAGCCCATGACAACCGAAGTCTCGCCTAAGAACCCTTCTAAAGCAGACTAGTTCTCAAGCTTCAAGAGACCTATTCTGCACACCGGCAAGATGAGGAAATTGAATCACTTAGTCAATTGCCATGTTGAAGTAAGATACTGTGGAGGTTCCTACCACCATGAATCGTCAGGAGAACGACATATGCTTCCAATCAACCTGGACGATACTTGAAAAATATTACGCTACTCGATGTTTCGAAGGAATGAATTCTTCATCCCTAAGAAACACGGGTGAAGTTTAATTACTGTGATCGGTCCGAACCCAAAAAATAATAAAATGTGCTAAGATAAATAAAATCATGATAATTAAGTTTTCCTTGTTTCCTTTTTCAAATCAAGATCTCTTTCCTGATCTCATCCTACTTCATTCCCGTTAAATTTCAAAATATAAGAATAATAAGAAATGCATCTTTAATAAACATTTTCTTAATGTTCTTGTTCTTAGTAATGCCCCGATCCTTTCTCCTTGTCTTTCTACAGTGAAATGTCGAACGGGCTGGGTTGGTCTTGAACTTTAAGAATGGCGTAAGCTCAGACCGATGAAAAGAGGGTGAAAGATGGAGCGATAACGAGATTGACTCAGATTTCGCACCAAAGAAAGCTCACAAGCATTTATGGAAAGTGACTGGTCCCAGCTTAACCGAGAAGAACTACCCTAGTGCATGCGGATGAAAGTGGGTGCCCAAGCCACTAATCCACCAAAATAAGAAAAGAAAAGCAAACACCGAAGAAGACAAGAAAATGAAGTCCGCATCACTGCTGCAAATGAGGCAAAGCCAGAGCCAACATACAATACAGAGATTCAAGAAGTTCGGAGGCTACTCACAGCCTACGCAACGAAGAAATAAGAATCGCCGCATCCGTAAAATGTTAACAAAACTAGCTGCGATCAGCCGCGACGAGAAGGAAATGCCAATGCGCACTCACATTTCAAGGACACCGGTCTACCGTGAACCCGCCAAGATGAGCGCTCCTGTATCACCAGAAAGAACTAGAGAAATCTCCGTAAGATCGAAGGAAGAAGGCTACCACGCCACCGGATAGAACCACCAAAGAAGCATGACCCTGCTGCAGCAACTCCTGGGGATGTCCTGATGGCATCATCCCTGAGGAGCTGAGGCGGTATGCAGTGGGAACGTGAAGGGATTGAACCATATATCCCACAATACGTCACAAGGCCTCGCCTATCCGCATCATTCCGGAATACGAGTCAAGAGGATGCAGCACGTTGAAAAGAAACTTTCGAATACTTCGAGAGAATTAAAGGAAGAAGAATCAACATACCAGGAAGGCCTCGAGCCACACACCGACGTATTCTCGCAGTATGAACACGCAATCAGGGACCGTATCCGGATCCGAAAAGAATCGGGCCGAGCAGCCGCCCGAGGGAAAACACATACTCGAACCCCGAGATGGATGCCGTGGAAAGGAAGAATCACAATACAATGCGTGATGCCGCACAACTTTGTCAAGACAAAGGGAACCCACTGTGGATACTTCGTCATGGGCAAGTAGATCCGATGCCATTAGTTATCAAGAGAACGGTGAAAAGATCGATAACATGGAGGGTACCGCCACATTGCATACCCAATAGCCGCATTATCAACATCTACAAACAAAGGGATCGATACCCTCACATATTGATCACCACGACTTCGTCGACCTTTCGCACTGGGCTCTCTTTCTTGAATGAGTGCAACATCATGTTCGGATCCGACCGTGATAGCCAGGCCCGGTGAGTTCGAGGGCCATGAAAGATACCTTTTACCTGGGTTCCGTCATGATACCGCAAGGTAACGGAAAGGAGAGCCCAGCATTGCATACCAGGTGCCGCTGGAGCGAATCTCAGTTACTTTCGTGAGGATGGACGACAAGAAATACCTTACCATTTCAACCGTATCCGCAGCTAGAGAACCTCCGGCCTACGAGTCAAAGCAGTTACATGGGAAATATCACACCTCCAATGTACATCCAGCTCCTGCATCCTTGCCAAGGATGGCTTGGAAGGTGATGTTACCGACCATGTACCTCACTATTCGTACATAGATTTTACGCATGCTTCTTTTGATGGATCAACAAAGACTGGCACATACCGTTTGAAATGTCTACATTGTATGAAATATATTCCGCATCGAGTCGTACGACGTATTTTCAACATGATTGGAATGAAAGTGACCATGTCAATGCTTGGCCTTCACCTCTTTGTGCAAATTGATCGGGAAACGCCATTAAAGTTAAATGAACTTCGAACAAAGAATGTAAAAGAAAAAAAGAGAATAAAAGAAACTTTCTAAAAAAAAAAAAATCGAAAAATGACAAACACCAAGTTCACATGAACATTAAATAAACAACAAAATAAAATTTGAACCATTAAAAGATAAACGAAATCAACACAAATCTCAAATTCAATCTTTCCAAATTCCGAATCAAATTTCAATCTTTTCAAACTTCAAAAATCAAATTCTATCCTTCCAAACTTCAAAATCAAATTCCAAATCCACTCGATCAAATTTCAAATTTGATCTTCCCAAAATCACAAATCAAATCAAATTCTCAATCAAAATCTAAATCCAATCTCGATCAAGTTTCAAACTTGATCTTTCAAATTTCAAATCAAATCTTAAATCAAATTCCAATCGGAATTCAAACTCATCCTTCCAAATTTCAATTTGCAAATTCAATCTTTCCGTATTTCAAGTCTCAATCAAATACATCAAAATTCAAAACTTTGGGTCGAGGATTTTACATCCAAGACCGCACTCCATAGGATTCTCTTCCTATTGCACTGAAATACATCAAAACTCAAAACTCTCGAGGTCGAGGATTTTACATCCAAGACCGACCGCTTAGGACCTTTTCCTATCAGACCGAAATACATCAAAACCCAAAACTCGAGGTCGAGGATTTTACATCCAAGACCTGATCGCTTTAGGATCCTTTTCCTATTGCACCGAAATACATCAAAATCAAACCTTTTCGAGTCAAGGATTTACATCCAAGACCGCACCGCTTTTTGTATCCTTTTCCTATCGCACCGAAATACATCAAAATTCAACCCTTGGAAAGTCAAGGATTTTACATCCAAGACCGCATCGGCTTTAGGATCCTTTTCCTATTGCACCGAAATACACCAAAAATCAAACTCTTTTCGAGTCAAGGATTTCCACATCCAAGACAAAGACCGCTCTTGCATTCTCTTCCTATTGCAATCGAAATACATCAAAACTCAAAACTCTTCGAGGTCGAGGATTTTACATCCAAGATCGGCATCGCTTTTAGGATCCTTTTCCTATTGCATCGAAATACATCAAAAACTCAAACTCTCGAGGTCGAGGATTTTACATCCAAGACCGCACCGCTTTAGATCCTTTCCTATTGCACCGAAATACATCAAAACTCAAAACTCTTTCGAGGTCGAGGATTTTACATCCAAGATCAGGATCGCTTTAGGATCCTTTTCCTATTGCACCGAAATACATCAAAATCAAACCTTGAGTCAAGGATTTTACATCCAAGACCGCATCGCTTTAGGATCCTTTTCCTACCGCACCGAAATACATCAAAACTCAAAACTCTTTTCGAGTCAAGGATTTTACATCCAAGACCGCACCGTTTTAGGATCCTTTTCCTATCAGACCGAAATACATCAAAACTCAAAACCCCCGAGGTCGAGGATTTTACATCCAAGATCGCACCGCTTTAGGATCCTTTTCCTATTGCATCGAAATACATCAAAACTCAAACTCTTTGAATGAGGATTTACATCCAAGATCGCACGTTTTAGGATCCTTTTCCATTGCACTGAAATACATCAAAATTCAAGCTAGAGTCGAGATTTACATCCAAGACCGCACGCTTAGGATTCTCTTCTACCGCATCGAAATACATCAAAATTTAACCTTTCATGAGGATTTTACATCCGAGACCGCATTGCTTGTAGATCTTTTCCCTATCGCAATGAAATACATCACATCAAAATCAAACTCGAGGCCGAGGATTTTACATCCAACACCGCTTTGCTCGAGATCTCTTCTCATCGCAACGATTCAATCTAATCAATTCAATTTTTCTTCAAGGTCGGAGATGTTACATCTAAAACCTCAAAATCCTAATTTTCATTTCAAATCAAATCCCTCAAATTAATCTAAACCCCAAACTAAATTTAAACTCATACATCAAAACATAAATTGAAACAAAATAAAATCTAAATCGAAATTCCCCCGCATCATGTGGATTTTGGGATTCACCTTTTCCTTTCCTCAGCGTAGAGTTCAAGAATCTCCTGCCCAGAGATATACTTGACACTCCCCAAATAGAACTCTTCTACTTCGTCCTAAGTTCGTCATCGACATCCGTGTTGGTTTCGCTGATCGTCGGCCAACACCAATACGCGCCGTGTGCTCCGTCGGCCCTCACCACACCTATCGGTGGGTCCATTTGTCGACCTCATTTTTGATGAGGTCTTCCTTTTCTTCTTTTAGTGCTGTGGATCTGCTCCTTAGGCCTTCCTTTCACTATCTTGTGAGGACTGCATCTGGACCCGCCTCTTTAGAAATTCAAACCACTTCTAAACTCCCGCAAACCCACAAATCCCGACTATAGACCCCTAATCACCTAGAGGGTTGAAATCAAATATGGAAGTTTAAAGGATGAGTTCCAAGCAGTGACTCTTTTCGCCTTAGACCGCCCGGGGCGGCCCGGGTCCGATGAAGGGGGTCGACATACACTACACTGGCACACTACATTTCCACACACACTTCCTAAACCACACCCATACCCAACTTAACCTCCTGACTCATGTAGGTGGATTCATATGGATGGTCCTTAACCCCCTAAGCCCTCGCTAAGAGACAGAACAACACAAACAATGCCCCAACCCAGTCCTTTCCATGGCTCATATGGGCTTGAAATGGCTTCATGGCTCAACCAAATGATTTCACCCCACCCAAATTCACCCAATCTTCAATTTCCCAAATTTTCAATTTTTGACCCCCGGACCCTACACCTACTAAACCTACCCAAAACCCTCGAATTACCCAAATTTTTCAAGTAAAATCTCCAAATTACCTAAAATTTTCCAAAATCAATCCCAAACACCTCCACATCACTCAAATTGATCATCCATACCCAAAAATACCAAAATTCCAAGAAAACCTCCCAATACCCTCCAAATACCCAAAATACCCTTCTTCGCCTAAAAATCCAAAAATTCAGGAAATTCCCAGAAATTCCAGAAAATCCAAATATTCCCAATTTCATTTTGTCCAACTACACCATGGGCCAATTTTGTCAATTTACCCTACTTTTGTCAAACCCCCAAATTGACCCATTTTAACCCAAAGTGGACCCAATGTCAACCAAACATACCCAATTGACCCCAATCTTGGTCCAATTCACCTAAACTTCAATTCAACATTCCCAATACCAATTTAGACCAAATCCAAGTCCAATTTGATTGACATTTGGATCCAATTTCACTTTGGGCCTTTAAAGCCCAAATTTGACCCATGACCTAAACTTTAGCCCAAACTAACCCAATTCAACTCCAATTAACCCCAAATCTTTTCTAAACCTTTCCTTTAACATCCTCATAAACAAAACACTACATGATTTGCCCAAGATTTTGACCCAAACCCCACTCAAATTCAACCTAAAATCGAAAAGCCCAATTTCGACCTAAACCCAAATCTAACCCAAATAGGCCCAAACTCTAAAATTAAAACCCAACCAAAGCCAAAACCTCTTTGAAACATTCCCATAAACATTTCCTAATATTTATTTTACACCAATTTCAATCCTAGCCCAACATTGGCCCAAGTTAGCCCAATTCGACCTACATCGTCCATTCACCAAAGAATTCAAATCCAACCCAATTCAAGTCCAAACTACCCCAAATTTGCTTCAAGTCACTCATGACACATCCATGAGCTAAAAACCTAATAATTATTTGGCCCAACCTCTTTACAAAATTTCATCCCAAAATCCATTTTAAAATTCAAGAGCCCACTTTCTAATCCATCTCCTTTAAAAGCCCATCTAAAACCCTTTCAGCAAAAAAGCCCAAAATTCTTCCAAGGCCCATATGACATTTCCCCTCATCATACTTTCAATTAAAATCATCCCTAAGTCCTAAATTCATCATCAAATAATTCCAAATCAAGCCTCATGCCAAATCACCCTTAAATACCAAAATTTTCCTTAAATCCATTTCCATGAAATCGACTTTACTTTTCCCAAGCCAAATGGAGCCATGGAGCCATGCATAAGCCATATGCAAGCCATGAGAGCCTCTTTTACATGTCACCATGCCATTTTGGGCAAAAGGAGGAGGCTCTTTTCCTTAATTCTAAAGGTGATTAACCACTTCCATGTTTCCACTAAACCATGCTGTTTTAATCATGTTTGGATTATGACTCGACCCTACCGATTATGCCGAGCCAAATCACTTTTTCCTCACCAAAACCAGGCCTCAGAAAATCTAGCCCAAATGGGTGGGTCACCCATTTAGGTTCAAATCTAGCCATGCCCCATTCCACTTCTGATCAAAGCCTTTACACATGTCCATGGCCAATTGATCGCACAAACCTCCCGCCCCCACCCACCCGACTCCGAGGGTGACCCATGCTCGGATGGCCAAGCACAAAGCCGCCGGAAAATTCATGGCCGAGAGCTCACATGTGAGCCAACATTGAAATTCTCACTTGCCGAGTCGCCCCATCCCTAGTGGTCACCATGGCTGATCTTCCTCACCGCAGCACTGATCCCAAGCCCTAACTCTCCTCGCAGGCCCCCACCACTTCTTCATTTAAACTCCACCCTCTCGGCCATGAAAGGAGCCAAGCACAAACCTTGCCGAAACTCGCCAAAATTGTTCCAAACCCTTCACCATCCCGAGCAACTGATCCCCAAAGGTCAATTAAGTTCAATCCCCACCAACAAAGAGCCCACCCTCAACCGAAATTCCACCAAACCGTGGACACTTTCGCTACGTTGAGCCAATCCTCAACCCTGACCGGTCCTACACCTTCACCGGACCAAGAAGAGAAGTTTCCCATCGAAAGCCCCATCTCCAAAGCCACCTACTTGCTCCACTCCTCCAAGCTTTGGTGGGATCTACTGTGGTCACTTTCATACCAGCAATTCACCGGTACCGCAGACTTCATCCTGAGCTCGCCGGAACCCAATCGAAGGTGCAACAACTCCCGGGATTGAAGCCACACTTCTCTCGAGCTAAGGTATGAGTTAACTATTCATCCCGAGCTCGGAGACTTCCATTTCAAATGCCTTAGTTTCAATGCATGTTAACCGTATATGTGTTCGCTTCTTCAAGACGAATCCATGAGTACAAGAACATGAAAATCATCGAGAATCGAGCGAGATCTAGTGGATTTAGTGTGGACGTCTCGGCGAGAACACTGGGGGACGATGAACGCATGCCGTCCATTCGACAAGGCGCGCGCATGCGCTCGTGATCGCGTCGACCGTGAGACGGCACGAGAACCGCGGGCCCGGCCGCCGACCTGTGTGGCGGCGTCGAATGGGAGCGCGACGCGTGTGCGTTCGGAGCCGCCGAGGTCGACGCGGCGCCGCGTGGATAAATAGAAAATTAGGGTATTTTTCTATTTATTTAATCTCTAAACTTCAAAAATTCATATCTCTCGTGTAGAAAAATCACAAAAATAAAATAAAAATACCCTCTTCGTCGCGCGCGTTGAAATCGCAGGAGAATAAATGTGGAAAAGAAATCATTTAATTTAATTAAGTATTTTATTTTTTATGATTTATTTACTCTCTGCATACATTTAATTCTCCATGCATGTATACAATTCACCATGGCATGAGACCATAGGGCTTTTGAAGCCTCTGAACTTGGGAACATTCCCTGAATTTTCCAAGGCCGAGGCCATCTCTGTGAAAAGTTATTTATTTTTCAAATGCATGTTGCTGTTTTCGAGTATTTTAATTCCAAAATTAGTATGTTGGGGAAATAAATCAGAAATATTTGGTGATGTTCCCCATGACCAGAGAACTCTAGGAAAAATAGGACTTGAGTTAATTCACTCGCATTAACCCTAATCGCTTAAACACCTAAAATAGGTCTTTAATTAATTAGAGTTAACCAGGCATCAAATTGACTTGAAATCAATTCTCCACTGACCTTTAGGATCAGAGGAATCCACCATAAAAATTTGAAGTCAATTCTCGGATTCTGTTAGCCCCACTCAATTGGCCAATAATAACACTTAGCCATTTTGAACTTTAAAAATTCATAACTTTTAAAATATTTTTTAAAAATTCACCAAATTGGTTTTGGAGCCTCTCTGATATCAGGGGAATCTAAGAAAATTAAAATTTCAATTTTCTGAAAAGTTGATTTTTAATAATATTTTAATATTTTTAATAATTAAAAATAATAAAATCACAAAAATAATAAAATTCACCAAAATGTCACATTTTGAATTTTAATCACTTAGGAACAAATCCCACATTTTTCCTAAGTCTATTTAGTGAGATATTAAATTTTAAAGCCCTAGGTAATTTTAAAATTAAAAAATGTATTTTCTAACATTTTTACTAAAATAATTACAATAAATCATAGAAAAATCAGAAAATTGCAAAATTTGATTCTCTGGTTTCCTTGATATCAGAGAGATTTTAAAAATATAAAATCCATTTTTCAACATTTATCTATTTTTAAATTAATTAACACTCCAAAACTCAAAATAATTATAATAAAAATAATATAATTCAAAAAATCACCAAATTGGTCCAAGTGCTTCTCTGGTCATTAGGAATGTCCCCTAATTTTCTTACGATTTAAACTTTTATCATGTTATCAAATTTTCCTTGAAATCTCATTTTCTACCAAAAATAATTATATAAATAAATTAAATACAGAAAAATCACATTTTCTCCTCTCATGTCTTTATTGACATATGAGTAAAGTCACATAAAAATTTCAAGTTCATTTGAGTTCAATTTAGTGAGTTATGAAATTATTAAGCTTAAAGGGTAAATGGTAATTAAAATCTTTAATCCTTAATTAAAACTTTAGGTTTAATAAAAAATCAACAAGTAAAATATTTGATCCTAATCTGATTTGGATGATTGAAATTTAAATAATTAAAGGGTAGAAACCTATTAAATAATTTTAAATGATTAAACTTTAATTAAATAATAGATTAACTCTGGAAGAATAATAAAATTGGAATTATTAAAATAAGGGATCTTTATTAGAAGAGATTTATTCTTTAATTTAAAAAATCCCTAAATTAATTATATCAACTAATACTCAATTTTTAATTAAAATGATAACTCAAATTTAAAATATTAAAAGACTTAATTTCAATTAAAATTAAAAATAAAGTAAATTAAAGATAAATTAAATTAAGATTAAATTTAAAAATTAAATTAAATTAAATTAAATAATTAAATTAAATTAAATTAAACAATTAAATTAAATTAATTAAAATTAAATTAAATTAAATTAAACAATTAAATTAAATTAATTAAATAATTAAATTAAATTAAATTAAATAATTAAATTAAATTAAATTAAATAATTAAATTAAATTAAATTAAATAATTAAATTAAATTTGGGCAATTAAATTAAATTAAATTAAATTAAATTAAATTAAATAATTAAATTAAATTAAATTAAATCAAATTAATTAAACATCAAATCAAATTAAATTAAATTAAACTAAATATAAAACAATTTGAACACTATTCCAAATTTAAACTCTTTAACTTAAACCAAATCATTTGAATACTAACTTACCCTCAAAGCTTTAGTTATTATAGCTCCTAAATAAAACATTAAATGAAGTGTCACTTCACTCATAGGATATTCAAATGTCCTAGTTCACTCGAGCAAATTAACAAAACTGAAACCCTTGACGATCGATTCATTTATATAATTAAATTCATTCGACTTAAAAACAACTTTAAATATTGAAAGATGTTTAAGATTCTTCAAGACTCTCCTCAATATGGTTAGATATTTATAAGAACAATCGAATTTGATTATTCTTTGATGAAGAAAATCGTCCTAAACCAAAACCCAAAGAATTTATCACATAGAGACGACTAGCCATAGATTAGAATTTGCAGAAAACCATAACCTTCTCTTTAGCTTTACTCTAGAACTTGCTTAAATATTATAATTGTGTTTTAAGTGCAGCTTGGGATGACGGGAAGACCCTCCAGGTACGCTATTTTATTGCACTACTTTTCTCGTTAATTTATTTTATTGCAACTCTGCGTTTATTTTTTCGCATGATAAAACAACCGTTGCATGAAAACTCACACCTTTAGGATAGCCCCCAAACTGAAACCAAAATTAAATTAAAAGTCATGGAAGATAAAATTCACCGCCACAACATTTCAAATATAAAACAACTCAAAATTTAATCACAAATGTAACACAAAACTACAATCGCAACTAAACTAAACGTCCTGGCTTGATGATCTGAATACCGATTTACGTAACCTACGTGTTGCTAACGGGATTTCCACGTCTAAATGAAAGTGTGGAACTCATTCAATTGAGTTTAGCAAATTCATCCGGACTAAGTGAATCCGATAAAAAATAATGATGCTCGAAGGATGGAACCGCGGATCTTAACCGTGTCGTTATAATCAACTTTAAGATTTGTTTTAAATAAAACATAAAAAACACTTGAAATTAAGATTTTCTCTAAACCAAACACTTTTCTCAACTCCCGATTTATGATTTCAAAACTAAACCTCTCGCAACAACAAGGAGCTCTGAGTATACAAGACGACTATCGTCATCAAGAAACTCAGGCCCACGGAAGAAATCCTTCTAGAATTAAAACAACCGAGCCATAGGACTCGAGGTAGCTTGCCTAGTGCAACATAAACTCAACTCTTCGTTAGGCATTTGTATTGCAAATTGCCCTAACTCGGTCTTAGTGATTCCGAGGTACTGTCCGCATACGACATAAACCCTCACATTTTCTAGGCTATCTGTTTGATTTTATCATACAAATATAAGCCCTAATTAATTAAAATTGGCAAGATTGAAATACTAAATAAACATTAGGACTTTCCTAAATTCAAGCCAAACCCACAGATAGTCGGAAATTATCAAGTTCACTTCGAATCGTTGATTTCTCCCTACCTTCTTCCTTTGGATTCACAAAACAAAATGTTCCAAAATTTGATCCATTCTCATTGAAATTCC
Organism: Papilionanthe hookeriana x Papilionanthe teres; assembly: GCA_022702705.1. Taxonomy (NCBI): domain Eukaryota; kingdom Viridiplantae; phylum Streptophyta; class Magnoliopsida; order Asparagales; family Orchidaceae; genus Papilionanthe; species Papilionanthe hookeriana x Papilionanthe teres. Next base: position 29,483 of record JAKZJZ010000027.1, on the reverse strand, counting down.
AAAATTCAATCTTTTGAAAACCTTAAACTTTGAAATTTTGAGAGTTAATCATCGATTATTATCGAGAGTTTTCTTTAGGTGATTCTCTGGCCACTTAAGATGTAATTAACTATGTGGGCTTGCCCCTTATAGGGAATTTTAAAGAACCTGTAATATAAACCCCGTTTAATGTTTTGCTATTGCTGTGGGAAAACTTAATGCTTATAAAATTGTCTTGCATCAAATCTAGATGTCACTAATCTTCTAGTTTATTTAATCAAGCCCTTACCCATCAAGCAAAGCAGGTTCATCTCAGGATAGGTATTACCTGCTTGTGGTGCGGTGCTCGTTTATATAAATTATTTGGGATGTGAGATCTGCTTAATCTCATATCTTAAAACCTTCAAATTTAAAATTATTTTCAAATCAAATACTACTTTTCAAATTACTTATTTTAATTAAATTAAAAATTCGCCGACAAATCCAAGCTACAATACTTCAAATGCCGAAAACAAAACATTCCAAACATAATCCTTCAACCGTACTCGAGATCAAAAAAGCAAACAATCAAACCAAACAAACAAACATAATTCAAATAAAGTTCAACATAAAGAAACATATAAATTAAAGAAATTCTACTACTCTTCCGAATCAAAGGTCAAGCCCTCCGATATCACCCATCACTAATATGGACGAACAAAGTTATAGGAAAGTCGGAACGGGAATTCTTCAAATTGAATCTTCTTCAATCCATCCCATTCTTCTCATTAAGTGTATCAAATCATCAAATGTCCAACATCAAAATGCTCTTTCATTCTACAATCATACATCAAAGAAATCAAAGATATTGTTAACTGAATTCACACCCTTGTACCGGTTCTCCAAATTTTCGATTCCTTGTAAGATCATCAATGTCTTGTCCGCTACAAGAGGTTGAATTGAACAGTTTTGCGATGCTCGATCCATACTCACGCTCATATCATTTTCCTCATCATCGTCGGGAACATTCTCGGCTGGGTCTAAAGGTTTCCAAGGTAATAGTACTCTTCCTAAATCTCGTATGATACTGGAACAAACCGCATAATGGGAGAAAATTTTTGAAGGATGTTCAAGCCTTTAGATGATCCAACGATAAGCCAAAAATTAATTTTACAATAATTCGATCCAATATCAATTGGCCATCCCATTTGAATGCAGTAGTTCAATATAACACTCTCTTTGGTGACTTTACCGATCTTCATCATCGGTAATAATTTTGTAGATATGAAAAAGTTCCAATATCTCAAAACTGGGTTTAAAAGTGTAGCAGAAAAACTGACATACCCGTTTTCTGTAACTTCCCAATCTTCAGTTTCGTCCATCAAATATTGGTATATTTCATTCATCTTATCTCTCGTTGGCACGAAATTGGAATAATGGCAGACAGAAACATTCTCAAGCATGTACAATTCATTAATTCTTCCAGAATTAAAAGTTATCCACCTACCTCGCACATAGATGCTTCCTTAGTTGATTCCATGCAAATTGGCGTAAAACTCTTTCACCACAGGAACGACTACTGCGGCAGTAGTGTAGCAAAATACTTCCCATCTTCACCGCACAATCATTTCTTCAATTGCTATCGAAGGATTGTTTAATCCTCGATTCACAAAACCTCTTTCTTTAATTAGCCTCCTCTTTGACATCACTTTGTTGAAAATTCATTGTGCCTCAGCACTGACGAACTTTCACCGGTTGAACACTCGAAATCTAGGGTGATCTATGGAATTGGAAGCCATTAGAGAAGAATTCAAGGGAGTTTCCATTCATTTTTTAGGAATGTAGAGTTTTGGAACCGTCACGTAAAAGTTTATAGGGGAAAAATTCACCTAAAACCACCAAAAATCGCCATTTCAAACTCCAGAAACTGTCCACTCGCCGATCTCGCTGTCGGCGGCCTCGATGGCGCCGTCGGTGAGCTTTGTGCAATTAAATGTCAGGGCTCTCGGGAAAACTCACCGTCGGCAACGTCGAGTGCGCCGTCGGTGCCCTAGGCAAAATTTTGCACAAAAACGCCTTGGTCAAATACGTTCCAAATTTTCTCCATGGATCCAAATTCTATGATGATCAAAGGGTAAATACAAGCAGTAGAATTTAATACTATTACAAACTAATGATAAATTCAAACAAACACACAACAAATAAAGATAACTATGGGTTGCCTCCCATAAAGCGTTTGGTTTAACGTCGTCAGCCCGACCTATTCAGGTGTTATTCAGGTTGATTGAGCATTAAAACCTCTTTAAAGTTTGGTCTTTTTCCCTCAAAATATAGTTTTAATCTATGTCCATTTACTTTAAATCTATTCCCAATCTTTAGATCTTCAATTTCAACAGCTCCATAAGTATAAACTTGAGTTACAGTAAAGGGTCCTAACCAACGAGACTTCAATTTCTCAGGAAATAACTTCAACCTTGTATTGTAAAGTAAAACTTCTTGTCCTGGTTCAAAGTTCTTCTAGTTAATCTTCAGATCATGTCTTAACATCAGCTTTTCCTTATAAATTATGTCGTTATCATAATATTCATTTCTTAATTCTTTTAATTCATTCAATTGTAAAAATCTCTTTTGACCAGAATTTTTCAAATTGTAATTGAATTCTTTAATCGCCCAATATGCTTTAAGCTCCAATTCTACTGGTAAGTGGCAAGTATTTCCAAAAATGAGTTTGTAAGGAGTCATACCAATATAAGTTTTATAAGCAGTCTTGTATGCCCATAATGCAGTATCCAGTCTTGCAGACCAATCTACTCTACTAGAATTTACAATCTTTTCTAAAATGTGTTTAATCTCACAATTAGAAACTTCAGCTAAACCACTGGTTTGAGGATCATAAGCAGTAGAGAATCTCTGAACAATATTAAACTTTTCTTCCAATCTTTGAATATATTTATTCCTAAAATGGAATCCTCCGTCAGTGATAATCACTCTCGGCATTCTGTATCTCGTGAAAATGTTTTTCATTAAGAATCTTGAAACAATTTTAACATCACAACGAGGTAAAGCTTGTGCTTCAATCCACTTTGATACATAATCAACCACAATCAAAATATATAAGTTTCCAGATGAAGGAATAAATGGTCCCATGAAATCTATTCCCCAAACATCAAAAATCTCAACTTCTAACATAAAATTCAGAGGCATTTCATTTCTTCTAGATATATTACCTACTCCTTGGCATCTATCACAAGTTTTGATATATCTGTAAACATCTCTAAAAAGAGTAGGCCAATAAAATCCAGCTTGTAAAATTTTGTGCACGGTTTTATCAATCCCAAAACGTCCTCCAAATTCAGAAACATGACATTTTTTAATAATTAGTTCAGTTTATTCATATGGCACACATCTCCTAATAATAAGATCTTTACATTACTTATATAAATATGGTTCATCCTAAAAATATGCTTTTGCATCATGAATGAAATTTTTCTATTGCTGCAGTGTTAGTATCGGTGGCAAAATATCACTTACTATATAGTTAACTATATCAACATACCAAGGTATTTTCCACTCAATAAAATTATAAAATTGTTCATCAGGGAAATAATCTGTTATTTCATTATCGTTGTCAGATGATTCATGATATTCTAATCTCGACAAATGATCAGTAATTTGATTGTCAGTTCAGTTTCTATCAATTACCACAAAATCGAATTCTTGCATCAAAAGTATCCACGTGGCAAAATATCACTTACTATATAGTTAACTATATCAACATACCAAGGTATTTTCCACTCAATAAAATTATAAAATTGTTCATCATGGAAATAGTCTGTTATTTCATTATCGTTGTCAGATGATTCATGATATTCTAATCTCAACAAATGATCAGCAATTTGATTGTCAGTTCAGTTTCTATCAATTACCACAAAATCGAATTCTTGCATCAAAAGTATCCACCTAATTAATCTTGATTTAGTATCCTTCTTTTGCATCAGATATTTAATAGCAGAGTGATCAGTATTCACAATATATTTAGTCCCAATTAAAAAAGATCTGAATTTATCAAATGCATACACAATAGCCAGTAACTCTTTTTTAGTAACTGACCTAGACCCGTAACTATGCCTACAATTTATCATTTAATTTATATTTCAATGGGTAGTAAGCAAAAAGAAATATATAATTTTAGAATATATTTTGCACACCAGAGGTACTATGCAAGTATACATATCGTATCCAGTAATACAGAGATCTATTGGAGTCCTGGTTATCGATCCCAAAGGGAAGATTAATTTTAGAGATTAACATATTTTCAAATTAAAAGTAATTATAATTTTTATTTCCTTTCAAAAATCAGCTTTTAAGTTTTATGAAATTTCTACTAGATTTAAGTAAAGTAGCAATAAAGTAAAGGTTGATGCAAGTATAAATAAAACAACTTTCTCCTTTTCAACTAATCCAAGATTTTTCAGAAAAACTATCATTCGTGGAGAACTTGAAATTATGGTATTGCGCCAAATAGAAGCATTCATATTCTTTACCTTCGCTCGATAGTATAAAGAACATTGGGTAATCTATAGATTGGTTCAGGATGTATAATTAGTAGAATCAGTTAATCTGGACTCACACTTCTAGATGTCCAAGGTTGGCTATGGTCGGCCCTACTAGTGACCCATTCCCTTTCTATAAACCAAATTAATAAAATTTAGTCTATCGCTCTAAAAACTAATTAATTCTATACCCAATAAATAATATTTTCCTATTTTTTTGCACTTCACCTTGAATAACCCGCACATGGCCTTCGATTACCCAAGGATTCATGTGATATCTACTAGTTAAGAACTCATCTCCGGATAGGTCTCAGAATTTTTCAACAGATTTTAGCAATTCAAATGGCCAGTTTAAAAAGGAAATTAAGATTAGGTTTGAATATCATCACAATAATTTTTAAAATTAAGTTTAAGTTCTCCAACGAAATCAAATTATCTTTATTATCTTTTCATGGTTGAAAGGAGAAAGAAAAGTAACTACTCATAACACATTGAATTCACACAATAAAATATATTTATAAAACTTTGAACCAAGTTACAAATACTTATCTGAAATGTTATTTCAAGTGATCCTTTGACTTTTACTGACTCCAATGCAAAGTACAAGACTTCAACAGCACCAACTCTTACAAACTCTCACTTACTACTTAAGGAATTGAGTAGTAACACTCAATGTAACTAAAATAAACTAAAATAAACTCACTAAATACTTAAGAAAAGTATTTGGTGGCTCTCTGGAACTATTTCTAGGCGCGGGAGAGCTCTTATTTCTGTAGAAATGTCTCCTATTTATAGAGCTTCAAAAATGACCAGGGGTTGCTTAAGGCACCTCTTCAAAATTTGTCCTAATTCGATAAATCTTCTAGAAAGTAACTGTGGCGCCTAGGCGCCGGACTCCGTGACCAGATCTTCACACCACTTCACTTTGGATCGAACCTCTTCGCGATTAAAATCATTTTTCTGTGTTCAGATGCATTGTATCACATGTCCTATGTATCAGGAGTAACTTCCAGTCTTCTAGAAGGTATGATAATTGTTTAACACCATCAAAATAACTGCCCAAAGTTGTCAAAAATCTTAACTGCTTCAGTATCAAACTGGCGCCTAGGCGCCGGATTCTAGCGCCTAGGCGTCGGACCTATAATTTTGGCAACTTTGTTTTTTAGCTCTATTTTTGCTCCTTTTTGCTCCTTTTTCCTTCTTGAACTCTTTTTTTCATCACCTATATCCAAAAACATAAAAATATCTTTCATTAAAGCATAATATCCTTAAAAATTTAATCATAAATAAGGCATAAAAATAGGTACTTTTTAAGTGGATCAAATTCCCCCAAACTTAAATGTTACTTGTCCTTAAGTAACCTTTTTTATTACATAAAATGTATAACATCTGGAATGAAGTTTAAATATTTAAGATTCCTTGTAATTTTTGGTTTTATAAATGCTCTAGTTAATCATTAAACAAATTTCACTAATTAAGGTTAATTTTAAGAATTTAAAGAATACTTAACTACCAAATCATAAGACTTTAAAATTTTCATTTATTTTAAGAATAATTATCATATTAAGATCACATAGATAATTTACAAGAAAAAGTCTTTCATGAAAACTTTTCTAGTAAGGATGCTTGTACATAAAAATTAAGTTAAAAATGTAATTAGTTTTCTTCTTATAAGATAATTCAAGTGAAGCCAATTTTTTATTAGGCATCTCCTCAAGCTTCTCCTCACATTTCTTTTTTGCTCTTTTCTTCTTTTTTTTCTTTTTCTTTTTTTCTTTTTAAGGATATTTTTCAATCCCCCCTTTTTTTCATAATTTGTGAGGATTACTATATCTGGATATCCTGTTAATGATTTTGAACTTCACTATCCTTAACTTATATTTAAAAACTTATACATTTTAACTTAATAAATATGACATTCTTAATAAGTATTTTTCAAAAATTATTTCAATATTTTCTTTTTCAAGTAATAATCTTGATTCCTTAGTATTTCAAAAATACAATTCTCTTTACTATAAATAGAAAAAATTTTAATCTTATTATTCTTTTAAGTTAAATAATTTTATTCTTAAAATCAATCAAAATTATTAAAATTTTAGTTAAGTTTACTAAATTATTTATAAATTAAAAAATTTAAGTAATCTTAAATAAATTTTCTCATTTCTTATGTTATGTTAATATTTTTAAAGAAAATATTAGTAATTAAGGAAAAATAATATTTAAATTTTAAAGTATTTTCCCTTCCCCCAAACATCGGTTTTGGTATAAACATGAATCATGAAAATTTCTAAAGCATGAGAGAAAGAATAACATATTTCCACCGAGAATTTTTCTAAGTATATGAAAATTAATCAAGAAAGGAAAATTTTATTTCTACACATGTTTTTTATGAATAAAAAAGAAATGTTTAAGTATATATAGAATAATTTTAGTAAGCAGGATCAATTTCTACAATTGTTTTTTAAATTTTTTTTAAAATTCTTTTTTCTTTTATAATTTTTAACAAAAATAACTAAACTAAATAGGTGTACTGATCACTATAGTAAAATAGAAACAAAACATCTCATTACAAAAATAAACTCTAACAATCCAACAATCATCAGTACAACAATAAGTGTCTCAGAATCAATACACTCTAAACATCAAAAGTACATTAACATCAACAGTACATCAAACATAAAATCAAATCATCACATACATCCAAAACTAACACAATAACAAAACATAACATAACATAACACAACTAATCAATCATAGAAATCTACTCATCACTAGTTGTCTCCTCATCCTCATCAACATCAAAAGAAAAATCTACATTCTTATTCTGGTGATCATCATATGGTGAGAATTGAGGGCAGGTCGGGAACTGAACTAAATGATCACCCTTAAGGAATCTAACAAGAGTCTCAGAATACTTTGTATCAAAATCACTCTTCCTCTGGGTGTACTCAGAAAGATGATCTACTTTCTTATCTATTATATCCACTCTACAATGGGTTAAAAGTAACATATTATGTTGCTCTATAAATTTATCATGCATATTTTTTTCCAAAATCTAGATGGTGGATCAGTAGCAGAAGTAGAGGATCGAGAAGTAGAAGGTCTACCTGAAGTAGGCAATGAACTAAACGGTGCGGTAGAACTCTTACCTCGAAGTCGATCATAAATACTAACACTGTCCCGTCTAATAAGCTTGGTAAACTTGAGCTTCTCCTCTGAAAGCTCAGCAAAAACTCCAACACTTTTGCACAGAGAATAAATCAGAGATGGGAATCCCAATCCCACAGAAGTGTTGGAACGAGCAGTGGCCTCCACAAAATCATAAATAATACTCCCGACATCAATTGGCTTCCTCTCCTGTATGCAGTAGTTGAGGATAGCTCTATCCTTTGTGACCTCACTCATATGGTTAGATGGAAGGAGGTGATACACCAAAAATATATAGTATTTTTATGCACATTTTTATACCTATTTTTAATGATATTGCACTTTAAGGGAAGGTATTTTGTATTTTTCTTGCAGGTATGATGAAAATGGATGGTCATGATGAAAGGAGCAAAATTGGATCAAATTTGGAGCAAAAATAATGAAAAATCAAAATTTTGGCACTGGCCACAGTTAAAAATCAAAATTCAAATGAATTTGGAGCCAATTTCAAAGAGCATGGGATGCAACTCTTGATGGTAACTACCATAACTTCCTTTGGGCGGCAAGTTTGAATGAAGGGGTGTGTTCCTTGGTAGATACATTGAATATAGACACATTTTGAAGAGACACCAAGGCACCTTTCAGTTTACTATTTAAAGAGAGTCTTAAGAAAGATCAGAGGAGGATTTAGGAGGCTCTTCCACTACTTTTTGAAGGGAGGCTTTAGGAGGCTCTTCCACTGCATTTTGAAGGGTACTTCCATTGTTCTTCCACTGCATTTTAAGAGTTTTTATTAAGAGTAGGAGTCGAGAGTAGAAAGGAGAAAAGGGTCGGAGTGAAGTCTTCTTCTTCCCACTTCTTTTCTTTCTTTTAGTTTAGTTTTTATTGAAGTGTGAAGTCTATATTCTGAGTCATCGGAGTTGGGAGACTTGCTCCGAGGAGTAGTTTAGCGAAGAGTCAAAGTTTCAGAGGAACTTCCTTAGTCTTGTGGAGAGGATTTCAGATAAGTGTTTACTTTTAATCTTTTTATTAATACTTCCTTTCGTTTGTTATTTTTATTATTGTTTTTTAACTTCAAATCAATGCGTTTTTGTATTTTCCCAATGCATTCTAAGTAGTTTACTTTATCTTTTTCTTTCTTAAATGGAGAAGTAATTAATTTATAAAGAATTGTTGTGGAAAGTATAAGTGTTTAAAACTTGGAAGAAGTTGTGAAGATTGATTCTAAAAACTTTGTTTACTTCTTAATTTGGCCTGTTAAGTTGTAGAATTTATTGAGATTATGTAAGATCCAATGTGGAATTGTCTCATAAAAGTTAGTAAGAATCACATGCAATTATATGGGTGAGAATTGTAGTCCATATAATTGAATGTAATATTAGAAGATATTTTTATGAAAGGGAGTAAAATTATAGGATTTTAGAGTGACAGACTAAAACCCCCTAATTTGGTTTGAAATTTTAAGTTTTATTATGAGAAGTTAGCCCCCGGGTGGTAGGAATCGAGGGAACTCTAGAGTGAGAGACTGGTATCTTCCCTGCCTAACCGTGTTCAAAATAATAAAAATTTTAAATTAACCTATGTTCTTTATAGAACCAAGTAAGGGTAAAGAACACATTTGCTTCTATTTGTCACAACAAATTTAAATACTTCCACAACAATATTTTAAGAATTATTACTACTTCATAAAAGGAAAGAAAAAGATATTCTAGTTAATAGTATTTTACATCCAGTGTTATTAGTTATTATAATTTTAATTTCATTGCTTAACATTTTATTAAGGAAATTTTAAAAGATAAATCAACTTTCAAAACTTTTCAAAATCAAGACATACTTTTTCAAAAACAATTAAAGAAAGTAAAAAAATAATTATCTGATTTCTTTAAAAATTTTCATATTTTCCCTGTGGGTTCGATATCTCGGGACTTAATCAGAAAGTCTTATATTACTTGATAAACGATACGTATACTTGCGTAGTATCCCATATTATAAAATCATAATTTTCATATCTAAAATCATCAGCGCGTTTACCGGACGGTACCAAGTTTTTGCGCCGTTGCATTTATCGGGGATCAAGTTTTTGGCGCCGTTGTCGGGGAAAATTAATTTAAATTGCATTTTAAAGAGAATTAAGAAATTTTAATTTTTTTACTTTTCTTTATTTTTGTTAGTGTGTTGTGTTTTGTTTTGTTTTATTGTTGTATGCATAGTTCAGGTTCTGAAGGACTCGTGCCTTACGATTCTGAATTAGAAAGAACTACCAGAAAAATCAAAATTAAAATTAAAAATACAGAAAAAGATAAAAATATTCAAGAAATGGCAAATCATCAAGATCAAAATGTTGGCTTCCATCAACAATTAAGACCTTTAAGAGATTATGTTAACCCTACAGTAGTGAACTTCATGCTAATACTCAAAACCCTACTGTAGCTGCTAATTCTTTTGAGCTTAAACCTGCTATTATCCAAATGGTTTCTAATAATCAGTTTGGGGGAGCAAGAACTAAAGATCCTAATTTGCATCTTGCTAATTTTCTAGAGTTATGAGCTACTTTAAATATGATGGTGTTTCAGATGATTCTATTAGACTTAGACTTTTTCCTTTCTCACTAAGGGATAAAGCTAAAATGTGGTTACATTTGTTAGCACCTAGATCAATTAGAACTAGGGGTGAACTGTCACAAAAGTTCCTTGATAAATATTTTCCACCATCTAAGACTACTAAGTTGAGAAATGATATAACAGCATTTTGTCAGTTTGAAGGGGAATTAATATATGAAGCATGGGAAAGATTTAAAGATCTCCTCAGGAAATGTCCAAATCATGCGATACCAGATTGGTTAATAATTCAAACTTTTTATAATGGATTAGTTGGATCTTTTAGATCAATCATCGATGCTGTCTTCTTGGTGGATCATTAATGTCTAAACCATTTTTCGATGCTTATACTTTAATTGAAGAAATGGCTACTAATAATTTTCAATGGTCTTCCGAAAGGTTAAATCCTAAAAAGGTAGCCAGTGTTTATGAAAATGATGCTTTTACAATGTTAGCAAATCAAGTTGATGTTGTATCAAGGAAGATATACCAATTTGGGATGAATTTTTCTCAGTCAAATCTCATGATTGAAGAAAATTCATTAGGCCAAATGGTTGATTATTATTCTTCACCAGAATCTGTGAATGCTATAATTAAACCTGACAACCCATATTCCAATTATTATAACTCAGGTTGGAAGAATCATCCAAATTTTAACTAGAATAACAATAATCAGGGTGGTGTTAATCAACAATGGGGGAACACCCAAGTAAACCCATTGGGGAATTCAAAAAAACCAAGGTAATAATAATAATAGATTAACTTATCCTTCAGGTTATAACAGTGCTTTACAAAATAAGGAGAACAAGTTGTCTATGGAAGAAGTAGTATCACATATGGGAAATCAATTACAAATTCAAGGAGCAACCATCAGAAATATTGAAAATAAATTGAGACAAATTGCAAATGCCTTAAGTAATAGATCCCAAGGAATGCTTCCAAGTAATACTGAAGTGAATCCAAGATAAAAGAATAAAGAACAAGTGAAGGAAATTCAACTGAGAAGTAGAAAAGAATTGGAAGGTAGAGTTCAAAAAGAAACTGAAGTAGAGAAAGAAGAGATTGAAAAACTTAAATAGGACGCTCCAAAAGGTTTTGAGAGACCTATTTCTCCACCTAAGGTTGATTTAGAAAAACTACCACCTCCATTTCCTCAGAGACTTCCTCAACAAAAGTTATATAAACAATTTTCAAAATTCTTGGAGATATTAAAGAAGCTTACCATTAATATTTCGATTTGCTGAAGCCCTAGAACAAATGCCAAGCTATGCAAAATTTATGAAGGATATTATCAATAAAAAGAGGAAGTTTGAAGAAAATGAGATTGTTGAACTTAGTGAGGAGTGCAGTTCTATAATTCAGAAAAAGCTTCCTGAAAAACTTAAAGATCCTGGTAGTTTCACAATTCCATGTGCAACCGGAGAAAGATTCTGTGGAAAAGCTTTATATGATTTGGGTGCAAGCATTAACCTTATGCCTCTATCAATATTCAAAAGACTGGGACTAGGAGAAATAACCCCAACTATCGTAACTGCGCAATTAGCGGATCGTTCGATCACATATCCTAAAGGAGTTATAGAAGATGTTTTGGTAAAATTGAATCAATTTATTTTTCCTGTGGATTTCATTGTGTTAGGTATGGAGGAAGATAAAGAGATACCCATAATTTTGGGGAGATATTTTCTAGCTACAGGCAGAGCTATGATAGATGTGCAAAAAGGGGAATTAAGGATGAAGGTTAATGATCAGACAATTACATTTAATATTTCAAAATCGATGAAAAATCCTTCTAGGGGTAAAGAAGATGAGTGTTATAGGATGGATGTTATTGAATATTTAAGTGAATGTCATTTCAAATCAACTTATGAAGAGAAAGCTGAAAAAGAAGAATTTGAATATAAGCAAGAAGAGGAGTTATTTGATTTTGAAGATTTTCAAGAGGAAGATTTAAAGTTTGTTCGTGAAAGTTTTGAATTGTTGGATATGACTGAAAAAGATAAATCTTATGGTCCATCAATTGAAAAACCTCCTGAACTTGAGTTAAAAATGCTTCCTGATCATTTAAAGTATGTTTTTCTAAGTGAATCCTCAACCTTGCATGTTATAATTTCCTCTCAATTAACTAAAAAAGAAGAAGAGAGTTTGCTTGAAATTTTGAAGAAGCACAAGAAAGCCTTTGGATGGACAATTGCTGATATTAAAAGAATCAGTCCTTCAATTTGTATTCACAGAATTCTTATGGAAGATAATTGCAAACCGTGGGCTGATCCCTAAAGAAGATTAAATCATATCATGAAAGACGTTGTTAAGAAAGAAATTTTAAAATGGTTGGATGCTAGAATTATCTACCCTATTTTAGATAGTGCATGGGTTAGTCCTATTCACTGTGTTCCTAAGAAAGGAGTAACTGTGACTGTTAATGAAAAGAATGAAATGATACCAACAAGACAAGTTACAAGGTGGTGAATATGCATTGATTATAGAAAATTAAACCTTGCCACAATGAAAGATCATTTTCCACTCCCTTTTCAAGATCAAATGTTGGATAGACTGGCTGGGCATAAACACTATTGTTTTCTGGATGGATATACTGGTTACCATAAAATTTAAATTGCTCCTGAGGATCAAGAGAAAACTACATTTAGCAGTCCTTATGGTATGTTTACTTTTAGAAGAATGCCTTTTGGTTTATGTAATGCCCCTGCTACATTTCAGAGATGTATGATGGCTATTTTTTGTGTTTTAATTGAAAAAGGGATTGAAGTTTTTTTTATGACTTTTCAATGTTTGGGATTTCGTTTGAATCATGTTTAGAACATCTATCGAAAGTTATAAAACGTAGTGAAGAAAATAATTTGGTCCTTAATTGGGAAAAATGCCAATTTATGGTAGCAGGAGGAATTATTTTGGGACATCGGATTTCAGAAAAAGGTTTGGAGGTAGATCCTGCAAAAATTCAAGTTATATCTAATTTACCTTGCCCAACCAATGTAAGGGGAATTAGAAGTTTTTTAGGACATGCTGGATTCTACAGGTGTTACATTAAAGACTTTTCAAAGATTACAAAACCTTTATGTCGTTTACTGGAAAAGAATACAATTTTTAATTTTGATGATGACTGCCGAAAAGCCTTTGAAAAATTAAAAGAAAAATTAATCACTACACATGTAATAATTTCTCCAAATTGGGAAAAACCTTTTGAATTAATGTGTGATGCTAGTGATTATGTTATTGGTGCTGTTTTGGGTCAGAAATATGATAAAATTTTCAAAGTAATTTATTATGCTAATAAAACTCTTAATGAAGCTCAATTTAATTATACCACTACTGAGAAAGAGTTATTAGCTATAGTATTTTCCTTTGATAAATTTCGATCATATTAAATTGGAACTAAATGTGTTATGCATACTGATCATTCTGTTATTAAATATTTAATGAAGAAGAATGATGCAAAACCGAGACTGATAAGATGGATTCTTCTTTTGCAAGAATTTGATTTTGAGATAGTAGATAGGAAGGGTTCTGATAATTAAATTGCTGATCATTTGTCCAGGCTTGAAATTGAAAAATCTCTCTGTGATATTGAAGAAATTAATGAACATTTTCCTGATAAAAAACTGTTCACTATTAAAGAATGGCATGTTCCATGGTATGCAGACATAGTAAAGTTTATTGTTAGTAATATTATACCCTATGGTTTGATATATCATGAAAAGAAGAAATTTTTGTCTGATGCTAAGACTTATTTTTTGGGATGACCCATTTTTATATAAACAAGGAAAGGATCTTATAATTTGAAGATGTGTACCTTTGAAAGAGACTAATGAAATTATTAAAAAATGTCATGATTCTGATTATGGGGGACATTTTGGAAGTGATAAAACTGCATATAAAATATTACAATCAGGATTTTATTGGCCTACAATTTTTAAGGATGTGAATGTTTATATTAAAAATTGTGATAGATGTCAACGTGTAGGCAATATTTCTAGAAGAAATGAGATGTCCCTCAATTATATGTTGGAAGTTGAAATATTTGATGTTTGAGGACTAGATTTTATGGGACCATTTACACCATCTTTCGGAAATATTTATACTTTGATAGCAGTAGACTATGTTTCCAAATGGATTGAAGCTATTGCTTTACCTCGATGTGATGCTCAAAGTGTTGCAAAGTTTTTAGAAAAGAATATACTTCGTAGATTTAGAATACCAAGAGTAATCATAACTGATGGGGGAAGTCATTTTAGAAATGCGACTTTTGAGAAGTTAGCAAAGAAATATCATATTAATCATCGCATTGCTACTGCTTATCATCCGCAGACAAGTGGTTTGGTTGAATTATCCAATCGTGAAATTAAAAGAATATTGGAAAAAACTGTAAATCCAAATAGAAAGGATTGGTCAATTAAACTGGATTATACTTTGTGGACCTATAGGACTGCTTACAGAACATCTATAGGAATGTCCCTATATAGGCTGATTTTTGGAAAAGCTTGTCATTTATCTTTTGAACTTGAGCATAAAGCATATTGAGTTATTAAAGAGTTCAATTATAATTTGAAAGATGCTGCTGAAAAGATATTATTGAAATTGAATGAGCTTGAAGAAATAAGGAATGAATCTTATGAAAATGTTAAGATTTATAAGGAAAAGATGAAGTTATGGCAAGATCAGAAGATTCTTACCAAAAATCTTGTACCAAGACAACAAGTTTTGCTGTATAATGCTAGATTGAGAATATTTTCTGGAAAACTTAAGTCCAGGTGGATGGGTCCATTTATTGTGATAAAAGTTTATTCTTATAGAGCTGTAGATATTCAAGATCCTAAGACTGGAAAAATATTTAAAGTTAACAAACATAGACTAAAACCATATTTTTCAGTCAATAAATCTAAATCTGATGAGAATTTGATGTTGGGCCACTCAGAATGAGTTCTGGGTATGTCATGCTGAAGACGTTAAAACAAGTGCTTTGTGGGAGGCAACCCATATTTATCAGTGTGCTTTGCTTTTATGTTTGTTTAGTGTGTTTTGTTTGCTTTATTTGGTTTATTTTTATGTTTTTAGTGATAGTAATTTGGAGTTTTCAAAATTAAGTAGAGTTTATTTGACCTTAATTGATGATTTAGAGAAGTCAGAATGAAAATTTGGACACTTAGCGGACTCGTGCTAAATTGTGCATCAGCGCTAAGCGACGACTAGTTGGCACTTAGGCCCCGCAGTTATAAAAAAAGTGAAAAATGTGGATCTAGAAGCCTAGATCGTTGGGGAGAAGTTTTGGGAGTTATTTTGGAGTTTCTAAACATCTTGGGGTTGTTCTAACATTTCCCAAGTCTATAAAAAAGGACCTGACTTAAGAGAAATACTTGCCCCAAGTCCTATTTTCATTTCTGAGGTCTTAAGAAGAGAATTTTGAGTGCATCATGTCTTCCTGGGAGAATGAGATGAAGAAGAAGCAAGATTCTGAAAAAAGTAAGTTCATTAGTGATAGTGCTAAAGAGTTATTTAATGGATATCTCGTTGTTAGTATTCAGGGTATTGCAGAAATGATTGCAAAAATTGAAGCCCGAGTGACTTTAATGGAAGCAAAGATCAATGATACTAACTTACATTTGGAACACATGGGATGGAAACTCAAGATACAATTCAATCATTCAAGGTACACGGAAGAAATAGATAAGGCGTGTTTGTGAAGAACAAATAGATTGAAGAAGATGATGTAAGAATGAACAATTATTGCCCATTCTATCAAATTTATATTCTAGAAGGGTCAAATGAGAATAATAGTGGTCCGGGATATATTCCGCCTAAAGGATAATAGAATTAAGAGTGTTTTGTTTGTTTAATGTTCTTATGTGTTATGTTTAGTGTTCTTGTGCATTCATGTTTGGTGTGTTTAGTGTTTTTATTTAAATATTAACTAAGTCTGATGATGTGATGGTAACATCCTAGAGATGTATACTTATCAGTTTGAGATTAATGTCTCTTGTATTTAGAGAATTTCATCCTTTATGTTTGGATAGAAATTCTAGTTTTGTATTAAGTGTTATGTTTGTTTTAATATATGTTTGTGTTTTTGTGAAATTTGTGTGGAATCAATGGTTCTGAAATTTTGATTTGGAGTATTGTAAGAATTGTGGGGAGAAATAATTATTTTGGAGTAATTAAGGGTGATTAACCAAGTGATTTAGTGCATATACCTTAATTATGAAAATTTGGGTATTGGCGGCTAAGCGCCAGAATGTCGGCGCTTAAGCGCCAGATTTCGCGGCTAAGCGCCGAGAGTTCGCGCTTAGGCGCCAGTTCATGAAAATTGGTTCCCAAAAGTTAAAAACCCGAAAATTTCCATTTTCAACCACCCCATCATCTTCAACCTTCGGTTTACCGCAAAAGAGGAGCCTAGAGCATCATATTGTGGATCATTTAAGAGCCGATCTCAACAAAAATTGTTAGATTTGGATTCCTTGAGGTAAGTGCACTACTCTTAAGTAAATTTTTTTATTTTCACCATTTTATTTTCACCGTGTATTTTGAGTACATTATAAAAAATCTTAAGATCACTATTCATGGTGAAAATTTGAGGAAAAACTTGAGAAATTGCTTGGATTTAGTGAAAATATCTTTTGGAAGATAATTTAACAAATTTAGTTTGATTTTGGAATTTATGGTGAATTTTTCATGAATTTTAGAGATGGCTCCAAAGTCAAAGCATGCACGAGAAAATATGAAGTTTGATTCTGACAAATTTGCTAGTATGAGGGCCGAGGAACGATACGTCGATGCATTGCAGTCACTTAAGTTGATTCCTGAGCGTGTGTTTAGTAAGCCAGGAGAAGTGATTGAACATATGATTGCTAGAAGAAACTGGGAGAATTACTGTTGCTTCTCCGCTGTTGCTGTTGTTTCTGTAGTTAGAGAATTTTATGCAAATTTGCCTGCTGCAAAAGAGAATCAAGTGATGGTTAGGAGGCATAAGGTGTACTTTTCTTCTGGGGAATCAATACTTTATGGACTACCTCCTGACATGTTCTGTTCTTATTCTAACTATCATCCTTCGGAAGTGGAATTAGATGAGATCATGGAATTTCTAACTGATGGAAGAGGATTATGGAAAATAACAAATGATAGAAGAGTGAACTTTCCTGCTTCCAAATTGAATGCCATTTCTAAGGCATGACATTATTTTATCTCATCTAAGTTGTTACATTCGAGTCATATTAGTGAAGTAATGAGAGAAAGAGATGAGTTGAACCATTATATTCAGCAAGGGAAGCCTATTAACATTGGAGGTATAATTTTTTATTATGTTTTGAACTGTGCTAGATCAACCACGACTGCAGGTAAGGGATTTCCTTCCTTGATTCATTCACTATATAAACGATCTGGAGTGAAGTTTGATACCTACGAAGAGGTACTTCAACCATTGAGACCGATTACCAGTGTAAATGTTGGTGCTTACACTGTACATTCAGAGTTTGGTTAGAGAGGAGGATTTGGTAGGGCTTCTTTTGTTTCTGCTTCTGCTGCATTGTTGACCTCATTTTTGATGAGGTCTTCTCTTCTTCTCTTTGGTACTTAGGATCTAGCCTTAGGCTTTTCCTTTGACTATCTTAGAGGACTAGAATTGGGACCCACCTTTTAGAAATTCAAACCACTTCTTAACTCCCCGCAAACTCCACAAACTTGACTGTAGACCCCTAATCACCTAGAGGGTTGAAATCAGATGTGGAAGTTTAAAGGATGAGTTCCTATAGGACTCTTTGGCCTTAGGACTGCCCTGGGTGGCTTGGTCTGGTGAAGGTACTGACTTACACACACACTACACTTCCACATACCTCCTAAAACCACAACCATACCTAACTTGACCTTCTGACTCATGTAGGTGATTCACATGGATGATCCTTAACCCCTAAGCCCTTGGCTAAGAGGGTTAGGAATAACATAGTGAATGCCTCAAATGAGTCCCTTCATGGCTCATGTGGGCTTGATATGGCTTCATGGCTCAACCAAAATGATTTCACTCCACTCAAATTCACCCAATCTTCAATTTCCCAAATTTTCAATTTTTGACCCCCGGGACCCTATACCCGCTTGGCCTACCCAACACCCTTGAAATTACCCAAATTTCTCAAAAATTTCCAAATTACCCAAAATTCTACAAAATCATTCCCAAACATTTCCAAATCACTTAAATTGATCATCCATACCTAAAAATACCAAAAATTCCAAGAAAACCTCCCAATACCCTCCAAATACCCAAAATACCCTTCTTGACCTAAAAATCCAAAAATTCAGAAAATTCCCACAAAATTCCAGAAAATCCCAAATATTCCTAATTTCATTTTGTCTAACTACACCATGGGCCAATTTTGTCAATTTACCCTACTTTTGACAAAACCCCCAATTTGACCCACTTTAACCCAAAGTGAACCCAATGTCAAACCAAACCTACCCAATTGACCCCAATTTTGGTCCAATTCAATTCTAAACTTCAATTCAATATCCCCAATACCAATGTAGACCAAATCCAAGTCCAATTTGATTGACATTTGGATCCAATCTCACTTTTGGCCTTAAAGCCCAATTTGGACCCATGACCCAAACCTAACCCAAACTCACCCAATTCAATTCCAATTAACCCCAAATCTCTTCTAAATCTTCCTTAACATTCCCACAAACAAAATACTAACATGATTTGCCCAAAATTTAGACCCAAACCCCACTCAAACTCAACCCAAAGTTAAAAGGCCCTATTTTGACCTAAACCCAAACCTAAACCAAATGAGCCCAAACCCCAAAATCAAAGCCCAACCAAAGTCAAAACCTCTTTGAAACACTCCCATAAACATTTATCAACATTGATTTTATATCAATTTCAACCCTAGCCCAACATTAGCCCAAGTTAGCCCAATTTGACCTACATAGGCCCACTTACCAAATAAATCCAAATTCAAACTAATTCAACTCCAAATCACACCAAATTGATTCCAAGCCCTTCATAGAACAGCCCTAAACCAATTATGACATTTATTTGACAAAGTTCTTCACAAAATCTTTACCTAAATGCCCATCCTAAAATCAAAAAGCCCATTCCCTTTAAACTTTCCTAAAAGCCCACTTCACCACATTCAAAAGCCCAAATCCATCCAAAGCCCACATGGCACTTCCCCTCATCATCCATTTAATCAAAATCACCCCTAAGTTTCAAAATCATCAATTAAACCATTCCAAATCAAGCTTCATGCAAATTTTCACCAAAATATCCAAAATTCTTAAAACCCATTTCCATGAAATTGACTCAACTTTCCCCAAGCCAAAGACAAGCCATGCAAGCCATGGACAAGCCACATGAAGCCATGGAAGGCTTCGACATGTGACCATGCCATTAATGGTAAAAGGAGGGGCCCCTTTCCTAATTTTTCACTAAGCATTTTTTACCTTAAGCATGTCACACACTAAACCATGTTTAGCCACCTCATCATGGATAGAGACCACACCACTCTCCCTTGGCTGACCCAACTGATCCTCTTAGCCCAAAATCAGGCCATGGGGAGGTGCACCCAACCCAAACCAATGGGTTGACCAAATTAAGGCCAAAATGACCCCCTCCCCATTCCATTTTAATTCAAAGCCTTTACACATGGCAATTGCCAATTGATTGCACAAACCTCCAATCCTGACCCACCTGGACCTGAGGGTGACCCATGCCTGCCGGCCAGCCGCCTGGATCGCCGGAAAACACCATGGTCGAGACCTTGGGAGGAGCCAAAGTTTGGAATTCCCACTTGCTGAGCTGCCCCATGCCAAATGGTCACTATGGTTGTTCTTCTCCTCACCGCAGCGAGCTCGATCCCATGCCTCAACTCCCCCCGGAAGGCTCTCCAGCCTCTCCTATTTAAACCCCTCACCCTCACGGCCATGGAGGAGAGTTACACAAACCTTGCCGAAACTCGCCAAAATTGTTCCAAACCCTTCTCCACCCTTAGAGCGGTTGAGCCCCGATGTCAATTTGCCCTAATCCCCACCGATAAAATCCAATTTCCCAACCGAAATTCCACCCAAAACCAGGACACTTCTCCACGGTGAGCCAATCCCCAAATTGATTGGTTCTACAACTTCACCGGACCAAGGGAAGGTGTCCACCAAGAAAGCCCCATCTCCAAGCCACCCAGTTGCTCCAGCCTCCAAGCTTTGTGATCGGGCTTGGTCGAAATCACACCTAGACAATTCACCAGACCAGGAGACTTCATCTGGAGCTTGCTGGGATCCAATCGAAGGTGCAACAACTCTCAGATTGAAGCCACACTTCTCTGAGCAAAGGTATGAGCTAATTTTTCATCCCGAGCTTCTAGAGATTCTCCATTTCGAATGCTTTAATTTCAATGCATGATAGTCGTATAGATGTGTTCGTCTCTTCAAGACGAATCCATAGAGCATAAGAACATGAAAATCCATTGAGTATCGAGTGAGATCTTAGGGATTTAGTGTGGACGGCTCTCGTGTGAGGACGCTCGGGGACGATGAACGGATGCCGTCCATTCAATACACGCGCGGATGAACGGCTCAGATGGCGTCGGACCAAGAGACGGTACGAGAACCGCGGGGCCCGGGCTGCTGACTCAGGTGGCGGCGTCGAATGGGAGCGCGACACGCGGCGTTTCGGAGATGCCGAGGATGAGTTGGCGCCGCGTGGATAAATAGAAAATTAGGGTTTTTTATTTATTTATTTAATTCCCTAAACTTCAAAAATTCATAACTCTGTGTAGGAAAATCAGAAAAATAAAATAAAAATACTTTCTTGCTCAGTGAACAGAGGAGAATAATGTGGAAAAGAAATCATTTAATTTCATCAAGTATTTTATTTTTTATAATTTATTTACTCTCTGCATACTTTTAATTCTCCATGCATGTATACAATTCACCATGGCATGAGACTATAGGGCTTTTGAAGCCTCTGAATTTGGGAACATTCTCTGAATTTTCCAAAGTCGTAGGCCATCCCTATAAAAAGTTATTGATTTTTCAAATTCATGTTGCTCGTTTTGAGTATTTTAATTCCAATAAATAGCATGTTGTGAAATAAATTCTAGGAAAATTTGGTGATGTTTCTTATGACCAGAGAACCCTAGGAAAAATAAGTTTTGACTTAGTTCATTTAAAACAACCCTAATTGGCTTAAACACCCAAAATAGGTCTTTAATTAATTAGAGTTAACCATGCATTAAATTGACTTGAAATTAATTCTCCACTAACCTTTAGGATTAGAGGAATCCACCATAAAAGTTTGAGGTCAATTGAACTTGGTTAGCCCCACTAATTGGGTTGATTAAGCCACTTAGCCATTTTAAACTTTAAAAATTCATAACTTTTAAAATACCTTTCAAAAATTCACCAAATTGGTTTTGGAGCCTCTCTGATATCAGGGGAACCTAAGAAAATTAAAATTTCAATTTTCTAAAAAGTTGATTTTTAATAATATTTTAATATTTTTAATAATTAAAAAATAATAAAAATCACAAAAATAATAAAATTCACCAAAATGTCACATTTTGAATTTTAATCACATAGGAACAAATCCCACATTTTTCTTAGGTCTATTTAGTGAGATATTAAATTTTAAAGCTTTAAGGTAATTTTAAAATTAAAAAAATGTATTTTCTAGCATTTTCACTAAAATAATTATAATAAATCATAGAAAAATCAGAAAATTGCAAAATTTGCTTCTCTGATTTCCTTGATATCAGAGAGATTTTTGAAAAATATAAAATTCATTTTTCAACATTTATTTTATTTTTAAATTAATTAACACTCCAAAACTTAAAATAATTATAATAAAAATAATATAATTCAAAAAATCACCAAAATGGGTCCAAGTGGTCCTCTGGTCATTACGAATGTCCCCTAATTTTCTTAAGGACAGAAACTTTCCCTTGGTCATGTTATTAAATTTTCCTTGGAAATCTCTATTTTCTACCAAAAATAATTATATAAATAAATTAAATACAGAAAAATCACATTTTATCCTCTCATGTCTTTATTGACATATGGGTAAAGTTACATAAAAATTTCAAGTTCATTTGAGTTCAATTTAGTGACTAATGAAATTATTAAGCTTAAAGGGTAAAGTGGTAATTAAAAATTTTAATCCTTAAATTAAAACTTTAGGTTTAATAAAAAAATTAACAAGTAAAATATTTGATCCTAATCTGATTTGGATGATTGAAATTTAAATGATTAAAGGGTAGAAACCCATTAAGCAATTTTAAAATGATTAAACCTTAATTAAATAATTGATTAAATTTGGAAGAATAATAAAATTGGAATTATTAAAATAGGGATATTATTAGGAAGAGATTTATTCTTTAATTTAAAAATTTCTAAATTAATTATCTCATTAATATTCAATTCTTAATTAAAATGATAACTCAAATTTAAAATATTAAAAGACTTAATCATTAAACTAAAATTAAATTATTAAACTCTTTTAAAAATTTCAATTAAAATTAAAAAATAAAATTAAATTAAAATTAAATTAAATTAAATAAATTAAATTAAATTAAATTAAATTAAATTAAATTAAGATTAAAAATTAAATTAAATTAAAGATTAAATTAAATTGAATTAAACAAACAAATTAAATTAAATTAAATGAATTAAATTAAATTAAATTAAAATTAAATCAAATTAAATTAAATTAAACCAAATTTAAAAAAAACTAAATTAAACAAATTAAATTAAATTAAATTAAATTAAATTAAATTAAATCAAATTAAATTAAATTAAATCAAATCAAATTAAATTAAATTAAATTAAATTAAATTAAATTAAATTAAATTAAATTAAATTAAATTAAATCAAATTAAATCAAATTAAATTAAATCAAATTAAATTAAATTAAATCAAATTAAATTAAAACTAAATCAAATCAAATTAATTAATGTAACATCAAATCAAATTAAATTGAATTAAATTGAATTAAATTAAATTAAAACTCAATTAAATTAAATTAAATTAAATTAAATATAACATCACCTAAAACAGAAAGAAATTAAATATAAAGCAACTTGAACACTATTCCAAATTTAAACCCATTAACTTAAATCAAATCATTTCGAATACCAATTTACCCTCGAAAGCTTTGGTTATTATAACTCCTAAACGAACATTAAATGAAATGTTACTTCACTTATAGGATATTCAAATGTCCTAGTTCATCGAGTAAGATAACAACAAAACTTGAATTCTCGGACGATTAATTCATTTGTATAATTAAACCCATTTGGTCTTAAAACAATCCTAGAAAATATTGAAAAGATGTTTAAGATTATTCTTAAGCACTTCCTCAATATGATAGGATGTTTATAAGAACAATTGGACTTAATTGTTCTTTGATGAAGAAAATCGTCCTTAAACCAAAACACAAAGAACCTTGACGTCATAGGAGATGACTAGCTATAGGATTAGGAATTTGGTAGAAAACCATAACCCTTCCCATAGCTTTACCTAGGAACTTGCTTAAATATTCTAATTGTGTTTTAAGTGCAGCTTGGGATGACGGGAAGACCCTCCAGGTACGCTTTTATTTTATTGCAATCTACTTTCTTGCAATTTACCTTCTTGCAATTTATTTAACTGCATCGCACTTACTTTTCTTGCATGATAAACAACTGTTGCATGAAAACTCACACCTTTAGGATAGTCCCTAAAACTGAAACCAAAACTAAGTTAAAAGTCATTGCAAGATAAAATTCACCTCCACAACATTTCAAAATATAAAACAACTCAAAATTTAATCACAAACGAACACAAAACTACAATTACAACTAAATTAAAACGTCCTGTTGGATGATCGGGAATACCTCGGATGATGTAACCTACGTGTTGCTAACGGGATTTCCCACGGTCTAAATGAAAGTGAGGAACTCATTCATTTGAGTTTAGCAAATTCATCTGGACTAAGTGAATCCGATAAAAATAATGATGCCGGAAGGATGGAACCGTGGGATCTTAACCGGCGTCGTTATAATCAACTTTAAGATTTGTTTTAATTAAAACATAAAAAAAACACTTTGAAATCAAGATTTTCTCTAAACCAAAACACTTTTCTCATCCCCTGATTTATAATTTCTAAAACTAAACCTCTCGCAACAACAAGGAGCTCGGAGCATGATGGGCAAGACGGCCATCGTCGTCGGCAAAACTTGAATCTACATCAACAAAACTTTCCTAGAACTAAACAACCAAGCCATAGGAATTCGAGGTAGTTTGCACTAGTGCAACATAAATCCTCAACTCTTCGTTAGGCATTTGCATTGCAAATTAAGCCCTAACCGGTCTTAGGATTCCGAGGTAGTCGTTGGGTACGACATAAACCCTCACATCTTCAAGGCTATTTGTATGATTCTATCATATAAATATAAGTCATAATTAATTAAAATTGGCAAAATCAAAACATTTAAATAAATATTAGGAATTTCTTAAATCCAAGCCAAACAATAGGATAGTCGGGAAATTACCGAAGTTCACTTCGAATCTGTGATTTCTCCTACTTTTCTTCCTTTGGATTCACAAAACAAAATGTTCCAAACTTGATCCATTCCCTATTGAAATTCCAAAAATTCAATCCTCGAAAATCTTAAACTTTGAAATCCTTGAGAGCAGAATTATTGATTATTATCGAGAGTTTTCTTAGGTGATTCCAATCACTTAAGATGTAATTAACTATAGGGGCTTGCCCTTATAGGGAATTTTAAAGAACCCGTGTAATATAAACACTCGTTTAATGTTTTCATATTAAGCGAGGGAATTTTGTCGGCTTATAAAATTGGTTTGGAAACCAAACGGATGTCACAAATCTTCTAGTTTATTTAATCGAGCCCCACCGTCAAGCAGTGTGTCTATCCTTAGGGATAGATACACGGTTTGTGGTGCGGTGCTCGTTTATATAAACTACTTGGGATGTGAGATCGGTTTAATCTCATATCTTAAAACCTTCAAATTTAAAATTATTTTCAAAATCAAATACTACTTTTCAAATTATTTATTTTAATTAAATTAAAAATTCGCCGACGACTTCGTTAGGCGACCCCCCCTTTAAAATAACACAACCTAAAAATATGCCGACAGATTTACGGCGACTCCGCTGGGGAAAATTCCTCTCTCCATTATAATCAGATAATTCTGCTTTCAAAAATCGGTAGTGCATCCATGTCCTTAATGGATCAAACTACCCTTCTTTCCGTTGGAATACTATGTTCATTTCTATCTTGAATGAGTATAGCCAACATTCTCTCGGATTTAGGAGCCACTCGTTTAGACACCCCTAAACGAGAGAGGTTCCGAGATCCTTTTACCTCATTTTCGAGGTGGGGTGGACCCCCAATAGGTGTTAGTTTAGGAATGATCCTTCGAGTCGAGAAGTCTTGCTTAAGACTTTCTTTTCCTTTCCAACTCGAATCGGATTCCTTACCTTCTCTACACCTTTGAACATTCCGTTCTAAATAAACAAACCCTCTAATAAGTGATTCTTTTAACAAATGATTCCTTCTTATAAATACATGAACAAGAATGAGTTCGGACTCTTTTTCAATTCCTTTCTTTTCGTCCTAAAGAAAAGAAGCATAACTCGGGACCGACAACCGAATCTACCCTGCGAAATGGAAGCCCCGAAGCCGATTTTCTCCTTCACCAACGGATCTGGACTTCGCCGTCTATAAGGATGAGCTGCCCGACAATGGGATCATCCGATTTGGACGAGGATTTAAAAACACGAACGTCAAGGTCACCGACGTCTCCCTCTGCACCGACAAACAAGGTATCCGAAGCCGAGGAGCCACCGCTCGAGTTCAACCTTAGGTCGACCCAAGAGTTTCCTCCTTGCAAAGGATCCCGACTAGGAGGAGTACCGCCGTCCGCAGGAGGACCGTTCTTACTACCCCCACTCGGTCTAGTTGTTTCGCACCTACCCCGAATTCCGCCAAATCAAAGGGGAAAGAAATCCGGAACTATGGTAAACCCATTATCGTGGAGGGTACGGATCTTCCCGTAAGACCTTCGTTTTCGAAATCGGGTCCAGGTTCAAAGATTCCATCACCGACAAGGACCCAAAGAAGAAGCAAAAGTAGAAGGATCGCCGCAGAAGCCGTAGCTGCCGAGATTGCTTTCCGGAGGAAATTCCGAGCCGCTGAATATACACCGCTACCGGAATATACACCGCCGCTCGACTACATACCACTTTTGGGAGGAAGCGGGTTCCATCCCCTCTCCGCCGCGGAGGATGAGGAGAATGTTCGCAAGATTGCCGCCACACCGCCTCGGCCCGCATACTACAACGATAGCCGCAAGAAAAGAACTAGAACTACGCCGTTTGCTCGACTGCAAACTTTGGTAGAAAAGTTAGCAAAGAAGGAAAACTGCCCCGTATCGGAGATTCTACGAAGGATAGGGCGGGTGCCAGTCAAATCCCGTCTTGGACCCCGGGTAGAACCCGCCATCATGACAGAAAAGCCAAGCAAAAGAATGAAGGCTAGTCCGCCCGTCGTAGTCTCAGGATTACAGATTAGGGAGGATACCACCTTCCAGCATTTGGCCGACGGACCATCCGGTCCTAGACCTTCGCTCGCTAGAAGGATGGTATGGCGTCCCACTACCGGGCGATTAAGATTGAAACAAGCAGCCCGAGAAAGAAAGTCTCGCCAGGAGGCTCGAATCTGAAGAAAGTGCTACTGCGATAAAGGGGACTCGTGAAAAAGGGACCCGGCAGATATCGCATGACGACCGCAAAGACACACAGAAAGCTCCGCTAGAAGATGCCATGGAAAAGTTGAGAACCGATATCCGACGATTGGCAAAAGAAAGAGAAGAAAAGTTCGGAGATGAGATCGATTCATCGGAGTTCATGGACGACGAATATGCAGAAATCAATGTGGTTGAGACACGAGCTTCATCAGCTTCGCAAGGTGCTCCTGCAGCCGCAGAAAGAGAGGAGCCGGAACTGATGAGAAGACAACTTCAGGAAAAGGATGACACGATCGCTCAAATGGCGAAAAGGATGGAAGAGATGGCCGTAGCACTGGCCACTCCCCAGAGTCAAGTACAACCACATAGAGAGACACCCCCAGAGGTCATTCACATTGTAGACGGAGGAAAGGAGATTACATCCGTCAATGGGGATGACCAACTCGAAAAAGGATACAACACAAAGTATGATCCCCGAAAAGGATATCAAGAACTTGGTAGAACGAACGAGTGCGAGAAGCCTTAGCACAATCGAAGAACGGGACATCCATTCGGACGGGTAGACCTTACCCGGAAGAATTCGACGCCGTCCAATACCCGAAAGGCTTCGTACCACCTCCGTTCAAGACCTTCGACGGAACCGGGAACCCCCGACGAGCATGTTGCACACTTTCGTGCCGCTTGTTGCAATGCGGCGGGAGCGATGCGTTACTCTTCCGACAGCTTCGTCGTCAGTCTGTCAGGAATCGCCTTCGACTGGTATGCAGAATTACTCAATGGCTCGGTGAAGACATTCTTAGAGCTAGAAAGCCTCTTCATCAAGCGATTTGCTGGAGCTCAGCACCACATCACTATAGGTGATTTAGTGGTAGAGAAACAAAGGCCGAATGAAACTTTGGTGGATTACATACTTCGATGGAGAAACTTGAGCATGAAGTGTGAACCACAACCGCAAGAACAACATCCAAGTCAGCATCTTGCTTAAAAGAATTCACGGCCCGATAGCACTTCTCCTCAAAGGATTCACTATTAAGACTTTTGAGAAGTTGTTAAGCAAGGCCGGAAGCTTGCAAGAAGAGGCGAAGCAATTAAGTTTTGCCGACAAGACGGACAAGCGAGATGCCGGTGAAGACCTTCGAAAAGAAATCCGGGATCATTGCAGCGAGTTGATAAAGGCAAGCAACCGATGCAAATACCACCGAACGGCCGCAACGAACCACAACAGAATTACAAAGAACCCCGGTCCAGCTATCGATCGTCTCCACAGTATGAACAACCGCCTCGTCCGCAATGTACATTAAGGGAGCTTCGAGCGAGAGAATATCCGTTCAAAAATGAAGCAGTACCGAAAATGTTCCGTAGCCTAATGAAGACTAAAGATTTCTAGCTGCCAGAACCTAAAAGACCAGAGGAAGTCAACAAGAGCGGTGATCCCAACTTTTGCCCCTATCATCGGATGCTTGGGCACAAGATAGAAGATTGCATTACCTTTAAAAGTTGGCTCAACGACAACCTTCGGAAGGAAATATAACAATCCCGAAGGAGTACATGAAGGAACCCCAGAAAGGAGGTTCCGTCAATGTTATCTCAACCGATCCCGTCATTCCGATAGATCCCTATGCAACTGACGATGGATGGACTACCGCCTGGACGAGGTCTTCGAAGATGATTTTAGACAGCATCCGAACCGCTTCGGTACGAGCTTCAATTCAGAGTTCGAGACTTGTTAAACCGGTACTATCACTTGCGATAGAAGAACCACCTCGACAGGAGACGATCGAAGAAAAGAAGAAAATTGACGAAGAAGAGGGGACCGAGACTCCTAAGGCTAGACTCAGGGCTGCTTATCCTAGGATAGTTGTTTCCAATTCGGGGAGAAATCCCTCGAACCTCCGATTTTGTATGATTATCTCGCTCACTTCGGTGGGATCATATAATGATAAGGGTGATGGCGTTGGCTACGTTTTGACTGTTTCTAACGATTACGTAACTAGCGACAATCCGGACATCGACTTCGATACCAACAGCAATTCTCAAATCATACACGATCTCGACGAGCAAAATCATGAAGAAAACATCCATCAAGGAGGCTACGAGAGTTCAACAAGCAACGGATCTATCTGTGAGTTTTGAGGAGCTCCAGTTACGATAGAGTTAAAGCCTTCGGATTTTGAAGATAATCCGGAAGAGCCCGTCATTCCGATTCAGGAGGAGACACCGACAAGTTCAACACTAGATTCGAAGAAATTACGAAGTCAACTCGAGAAGTGGAAAAGTTCTACCTCCAAGAATGGGTCCAAAAGACAAAGGAAAGCAGGTGGTTGTTCAAGAAGAACCAACCCCAGCAGAATAAATACCCATTCGAGAAGAAGCCGAGACGCATGAGAACAAAGTGGACTACAACTTGCTAGCCCATCTTAGGAAACTACCGGCCAAACTGAGCATTTACGATGCTCTCATCTTATCAAAGGAGATGAGAGAAGCTCTG
>JAKZJZ010002699.1:0-7500 GCA_022702705.1 Papilionanthe hookeriana x Papilionanthe teres | reverse complement strand
TACTAATATATATATATATATATATTAATTTATATAATATTATTTTTTATTTTAAATATTTTAATTATAGTATGTTAATTTATATATATAATTTAATTATAACAATAATTAAGTGTTAAATAAATTATAAATAAATAAATATATACTTAAATATATATAAATATGTATATATATATGTATATATATATATATATATATATTAATTTATATAATGTTAGTTTTTGATTTTAAATATTTTAATTATAGTATATTAATTTATAAATATAATTTAATTATAAAAATAATTAATAATAAAATAAATTATAAATTAATTAATATATACATATATATATATATTAATTTATATAATATTTTTTTTATTTTAAATATTTTAAGTATAGTATATTAATTTATAAATATAATTTAATTATAAAAATATTTAATAGTTAAAAAAATTATAAATAAATAAATTTATACATATAATATATAGTATATTAATTTATATAATTTTATTTTTTATTATAAATATTTTAATTATAGTATATTAATTTATAAATATGAATTAATTATTAAATTATTGAATTGTTAAATAAATTATAAATTAATACATATATACATATATATACATATATATATATATATTAATTTATATAATATTATTTTTTATTTTAAATATTTTAATTATAGTATGTTAATTTATAAATATAATTTAATTATAAAAATAATTAATTGTTAAATAAATTATAAATAAATAAATATATACTTATATATATAAATATGTATATATATAGTGTTATATATATATATATATATATATATATATATATATATATATATTAATTTATATAATGTTATTTTTATTTTAAATATTTTAATTATAGTATATTAATTTATAAATATAATTTAATTATAAAAAATTAATAGTTAAATAAATTATAAATTTATAAATATATACTATATATATATATATATAAATATGTACATATATATATATATATATCTATATATATATATATATATATATATATATATATATATATATATATATATATATTAATTTATTTAATGTTATTTTTTTATTTTAAATATTTTAATTATTGTATATTAATTTATAAATATAATTTAATTATAAAAATATTTAATAGTTAAAAACTATAAAAAAATAAATTTATACTTATATATATATATATTAATTTATATAATTTTATTTTTTATTTTAAATATTCTAATTATAGAATATTTATTTATAAATATAATTTAATTATAAAAATAATTAATAGTTAAATAAATTATAAATTAATAAATATATACATATATATATATATATTAATTAATATAATATTTTTTTTAATTTTAAATATTTTAAGTATAGTATATTAATTTATAAAAATAATTTAATTATAAAAATATTTAATAGTTAAAAAAATTATAAATAAATAAATTTATACTTATATATATATATATATATATATATATATATATTAATTTATGTAATTTTATTTTTTATTTTAAATATTTTAATTATAGTATATTAATTTATAAATATGAATTTAATTATTAAATAAATTATAAATTAATACATATATACATATATACATATATATATATATATTAATTTATATAATATTAATTTTTATTTTAAATATTTTAATTATGGTATGTTAATTTATAAATATAATTTAATTATAAAAATAATTAATAGTTAAATAAATTATAAATAAATAAATATATACTTATATATATATAAATATGTATATATATATATATATATATATATATATATATATATATATTAACTTATAAAATATATTTTTTTATTTTAAATGTTTTAATTATAGTATATTAATTTATAAATATAATTTAATTATAAAAATATTTAATAGTTAAAAAAATTATAAATAAATAAATTTATATTAATATATATATATATAAATATATATATATATATATATGTATATTAATTTATATAATATTATTTTTTATTTTAAATATTTTAATTATAGTATGTTAATTAATAAATATAATTTAAATATAAAAATAATTAATTGTTAAATAAATTATAAATAATTAAATATATACTTAAATATATATAAATATGTATATATATGTATATATATATATATATATTAATTTAAATATTGTTATTTTTTAATTTTAAATATTTCAATTGTAGTATTTTAATTTATAAATATAATTTAATTATAAAAATATCTAATAGTTAAATAAATTAAAAATAAATAAATTTATACATATATATATATATATATATATATATATATTAATTTATATAATATTATTTTTTATTTTAAATATTTTAATTATAGTATGTTAATTTATTTATATAATTTAATTATAACAATAATTAAGTGTTAAATAAATTATAAATAAATATATATATATTTAAATATATATAAATATGTATATATATATGTATATATATATATATATATATATTAATTTATATAATGTTAGTTTTTTATTTTTAATATTTTAATTATAGTATATTAATTTATAAATATAATTTAATTATAAAAATAATTAATAATAAAATAAATTATAAATTGATTAATATATACATATATATATATATTAATTTATATAATATTTTTTTTATTTTAAATATTTTAAGTATAGTATATTAATTTATAAATATAATTTAATTATAAAAATATTTAATAGTTAAAAAAATTATAAATAAATAAATTTATACATATAATTATAGTATATTAATTTATATAATTTTATTTTTTATTATAAATATTTTAATTATAGTATATTAATTTATAAATATGAATTAATTATTAAATTATTGAATTGTTAAATAAATTATAAATTAATACATATATACATATATATACATATATATATATATATTAATTTATATAATATTATTTTTTATTTTAAATATTTTAATTATAGTATGTTAATTTATATATATAATTTAATTATAAAAATAATTAAGTGTTAAATAAATTATAAATAAATAAATATATACTTAAATATATATAAATATGTATATATATATATGTATATATATATATATATATATATATATATATATTAATTTATATAATGTTAGTTTTTGATTTTAAATATTTTAATTATAGTATATTAATTTATAAATATAATTTAATTACAAAAATAATTAATAGTTAAATAAATTATAAATTAATTAATAGATACATATATATATATATATATTAATTTATATAATATTTTTTTTATTTTAAATATTTTAAGTATAGTATATTAATTTATAAAAATAATTTAATTATAAAAATATTTAATAGTTTAAAAAATTATAAATAAATAAATTTATACTATATATATATATATATATTAATTTATATAATTTTATTTTTTTATTTTAAATATTTTAATTATAGTATATTAATTTATAAATATGAATTAATTATTAAATTATTGAATTGTTAAATAAATTATAAATTAATACATATATACATATATACATATATATATATATATATATATATATATATTAATTTATATAATATTATTTTTTATTTTAAATATTTTAATTATAGTATGTTAATTTATAAATATAATTTAAATATCAAAAAAATTATATGTTAAATAAATTATAAATAAATAAATATATACTTAAATATATATAAATATGTATATATATATGTATATATATATATATATATTAATTTATATAATGTTATTTTTTTATTTTAAATATTTTAATTATAGTATATTTATTTATAAATATAGTTTAATTATAAAAATAATTAATAGTTAAATAAAGTATAAATTAATAAATATATACACACACATATATATATATATTAATTTATATTATATTATTTTTTATTTTAAATATTTTAAGTATAGTATATTAATTTATAAATATAATTTAATTCTAAAAATAATTAATTGTTAAATAAATTATAAAAAAATAAATATATACTTATATATATAAATATGTATATAAATATGTATATATATATATATTTATATATATATATAATATTATATAAATTAATATATATATATATATTAATTTATATAATATTATTTTTATTTTAAATATTTTAATTATAGTACGTTAATTAATATATATAATTTAATTATAAAAATAATTAAGTGTTAAATAAATTATAAATAAATAAATATATACTTAAATATATATAAATATGTATATATATATGTATATATATATATATATATATATAAATTTATATAATGTTAGTTTTTTATTTTAAATATTTTAATTATAGTATATTAATTTATAAATATAATTTCATTATAAAAATAATTAATAGTTAAATAAATTATAAATTAATTAATATATACATATATATATATATATTAATTTATATAATATTTTTTTTATTTTAAATATTTTAAGTATAGTATATTAATTTATAAATATAATTTAATTATAAAAATATTTAATAGTAAAAAAAATTGTAAATAAATAAATTTATACTTATATATATATATATATATTAATTTATATAATTTTATTTTTTTATTTTAAATATTTTAATTATAGTATATTAATTTATAAATATGAATTAATTATTAAATTATTGAATTGTTAAGTAAATTATAAATTAATACATATATACATATATACATATATATAT
This sequence comes from Papilionanthe hookeriana x Papilionanthe teres, assembly GCA_022702705.1. Taxonomy (NCBI): domain Eukaryota; kingdom Viridiplantae; phylum Streptophyta; class Magnoliopsida; order Asparagales; family Orchidaceae; genus Papilionanthe; species Papilionanthe hookeriana x Papilionanthe teres. The sequence goes on along the minus strand of JAKZJZ010002699.1, from coordinate 2,905 downwards.
ATATATATATATATATATATATATATATATATATATATATATATTAATTGAATAAAATTATTTTTTATTTTAAATATTTTAATTATAGTATGTTAATTTATAAAAATAATTTAATTATAAAAATAATTAATAGTTAAATAAATTATAAATAAATAAATATATACTTATATATAAGTAAATATGTATATATATATATATATATATATATATATATATATATATATATATAAACTTATATAATATTATTTTCTATTTTAAATGTTTTAATTATAGTATATTAATTTATAAATATAATTAAATTATAAAAATATTAAATAGTTAAAAAAATTATATATAAATAAATTTATATTAATTTATATAATATTATTTTTTATTTTAAATATTTTAATTATAGTATGTTAATTTATAAATATTATTTAATTATAAAAATAATTAATTGTTAAATAAATTATAAATAAAAAAATATATACTTATATATATAAATATGTATATATATATGTATATGTATATATATATATATATATATATATATATATATATATATATATATATTAATATATATAATGTTATTTTTTTATTTTAAATATTTTAATTAGAGTATATTAATTTATAAATATGAATTAATTATTAAATTATTGAATTGTTAAATAAATTATAAATTAATACATATATACATATATACATCTATATATATATATTAATTTATATAATATTTTTTTTATTTTAAATATTTTAATTATAGTATGTTAATTTATAAATATAATTTAATTATAAAAATAATTAATTGTTAAATAAATTATAAATAAATAAATATATACTTATATATATAAATATGTATATATATATGTTTATATATATATATATATATATATATATATATATATATATATATATATATATTAATTTATATAATGTTATTTTTTTATTTTAAATATTTTAATTATAGTATATTAATTTATAAATATAATTTAATTATAAAAAAATTAATAGTTAAATAAATTATAAATTTATAAATATATACTTATATATATATATATAAATATGTACATATATATATATATGTATATATATATATATATATATATATTATATTAATTTATTTAATGTTATTTTTTTATTTTAAATTTTTTAATTATTGTATATTAATTTATAAATATAATTTAATTATAAAAATAATTAATAGTTAAATAAATTATAAATTAATAAATATATACATATATATATATATATATATATATATATATATTATTTTATATAATATTATTTTTTATTTTAAATATTTTAAGTATAAGTATATTAATTTATAAATATAATTTAATTATAAAAATTTTTAATAGTTAAAAAACTATAAAAAAATAAATTTATACTTATATATATATATATATTAATTTATATAATTTTATTTTTTTTATTTTAAATATTCTAATTATTGTATATTTATTTATAAATATAATTTAATTTATAAAAATCATTTAATTATAAAAATATTTGATAGTTAAAAAAATTATAAATAAATAAATTTATACTTATATATATATATATATATATGTATATATATATATATACTCATGATGATTCTTTCTCGCTTTTTCTTCTATCTCTTCTCCCTCTTCCCCTCTCTCTTAATCTATCTCCCTCTCCAGCTCTTTCCATCTCTCTCTCTCTCCTCCATTTCTCACTCTACCCTCCATTTCTCCCTCTACCCTCAATTTCTCTTAGGGGTTTGAATCACACCCCTACAGGAGGATTTGAATAGCACACATAAGTGGAAAGGGCACCCGCTCCTCAATCAGTTCAACCGATAAGGGTTGATCGGCGGTCTCCAACTGTCGATCAATCTTATATATATATATATACTCATTGTGGTTCTTTCTCTTTTTTCTTCTATCTCTTCTCCGTCTTCCCCTCTCTCTCAATCTATCTCCCTCTCCATCTCTTTCCATCTCTCTCTCTCCTCCATTTCTCTCTCTACCCTCCATTTATTAAGGAAACGAAATCTGGAGATAGGAAGCTTATCACTTAAGGCTAAAGAGAGGAGGATAGGGTTGTGATCAGAAGAAGCATAGTTAAGGTGTTAAACCCTGTTAATTGGGTAGCTATTAAGCAATCAAACAGTACCCAATAAACAGTTTAACCTTTGGTAAAAAGATCCCCTTCTTCAAGTGAAATGAGATCCAGAAAATTCCAAATCAAACAAACATGCTCCTACAAGAGAGTTACAAAATTTACTTAGTAGAGTGTTATCACAGCGACCACCACCTTTTCTCCCAGAATATTTCATAATCATATTGAAGTCTCCACCAGCAAACCAAGTATCAGATGAAGGGATAGTGTTACCCATAATCTCCAGTTTTTTGCCACAACTCAGGGAGTAAAGAACCTACATAAATAAAAGTACCCCATCTAAAATACTCTTCCATTTTAAAATGTGTAAGAACAAATTGGTCTTCATCCTTCACAATAGAGAGAGTAATAGTGTGCCTCCAAAAAACCCAAATCTTATTATTTTTATTGCAAAAGGAATTGTAATTCTTAAATTTGTGAAGAATCTAATGCTTGTTATCAAGCACAAGAGGCTCTAAAATAACAAAGATATCAAGATTATGCACCCTAGAAAGATGTTTAAGTCTATTAAGGGAGAAAGGGTTAGCTACTCCCATAATATTCCAAACCATTATGTTAAACATGGTGTCTTAAGCCAACCCATCTAGATGGCCTAGAAGAGTTGCTTAACAGTTCTCCATCTGAATAATAAATACCACCTTGGATTATGTTTGCAGCATTAAGCTGAAAGAGCTCATTATTTCTTCTGAATCTCGTTCTAGTATGATTTTGTACCTTCCATTCATCTTCAAACATATTAGTAGCAACATGTGATGGAGAAGTATAAACCCAAGTAGAAGTA
>JAKZJZ010002698.1:0-14180 GCA_022702705.1 Papilionanthe hookeriana x Papilionanthe teres | reverse complement strand
TAACTTTCAAAAAAATAATCTCGTACCAACATTAGACACTTGGAGAAGTAGAAAAGAAAATCCACCGCCTTCCGTGAATGAACTTTGTTCTGCTTAAACCGATCATCTTCATCACCCCATCTTGTAGTGATGATTGGTGCATCATTCTTTATGATGGAAAATTCAACTAGAAAATCATATTTTCCACTTGGATGTCCTAATGGTCCTATTGTAGGATCACCATTCTGATATCGTTCCTATAAGGTTTGTTGATAGTTCTTCGAAACCTTCTTAGTATAGCCGTCATTTTCTTTCGTAGCTCTGTTGAACAACCTTTCGGTTTTAGGGTATGTGGTATGTGGTCCCTCTTCTGTCTCTTGTGATCCTCCTTCTTCAATCCCACCGCCTTCAGTGAAAGAACTTTGTTCATTATTATGCGCATTTAGATATAGGAAGAGAGAGAAGTCATCATCATCTTCTCCATCGGATGCATCTTCCTTGCTTGCAGTTTGGGGGACTTCTTTTTTTTCAGAGTAAGAAGTATCCCAATGGGGTTCTTCATCCCAAATAGGCTCATTTTCAAGGATGACGAAGATAAGCTCATCTTCTTGTTCTGAGGGTGTTGAGGTTTCCTTTTTAGTGGATGATGGGGGTAGGGATGGTTTAGCTGAATAATCGGCAAAAGAGAGACGGAGAGTACCATCAATCCTTTGTGATGTATGGAGTTTTTGTGGAACTTGAATTATTTGTTAGAAGGAAGGTTAAAGGTTCCAGGTAAAGCCTTGAAGTTGATTGATGGTATGTCGATTTCCGGGAATTGCTTTAATACCATGAGTGCCAGGTAATCTGCGATTCCTGATACATTGTATCGGAATCCAGTATGGCTCACGTTAGTGAGTCTTGAGACTAAGGCTCTTGTGATTAATAGGTTTGATTCCCCTCCTTGCCATTCTTCGTAGCCATGAGTAAGGATGGCCAATTCTATATGGTTCATAAAATCGTGGATTGACATCATCATGTTTGGTGTAATGTACACCAACTGAGTGTCCGCCGATAAGTCAACCTCCATAGTTCCGATTATTGAAACATCGGATCTCCACCGTGTACCTCGCAGGCCAATAAGAGCTGTTGTCCATGCGCCTCTTTTGTGTAAGGCATGAACCCTTACCATTATAAGACCTAGGTGTATGTGCTTGAGTCCTTCCTATAACAGTTGTTGGTACGACTGTTGTTAAATAAAAGGAAGGTTAACCTGTTCTCCATTCGTAGCAAGTATCCTTTATTCTGAGTAGTGATGGTATACTTTGTGTTTAGTATTAGACCAGCCGTCTTCATAGAGGGTCTCAGCAGGCACTAGATTAGCATTCCTTTGCTGCGAGATCCGGAGTTCTGATTCTGGATCTATTCTTGATTCCAGAGTTCTTCTATGCGTATTACGCTTTTGAAGACGTTTTTGCAGTTCGTGAGCAAACCTAGATCTCATTCTGTACCCCCGAATTTGATCGTCAATGGTTGGCGTAGGTGCGGGTGTGATGCTAGAATTTCTGGTGGATTGGTTGCGGATAAGGGAAGTGGTACTCCTGGATGAGGAGGCCATATAGATAGTTTTTCGCTTTTCCTCCCGAAAGATTTCTTTAGGATCTTTGAATACGAATAGTGGTCATCTTGGCTTGACGATCTTTAGGGCAGGTTGCTCCTTCTGATCTCCTAGCGACAGTGCTTTCAGTTGCTTTTGTAAGCCTGAGATGGATGACTCAATGGACTCTACTTCAACTGGGGCTTTATTGGAAATTTGCTGCAGCTTATCTTCTATCGTTTTTAATTTGTCTACGATTGTTAGTAAAAGATGTATAATATTATTGTTTTGTTTGATTAAGCAAGGCAAGACTGAGGTTGCTTGCTTTGCTTCTGCAGGATTAAGGAAACCAACAAGTGGTGGATCTAATGATTCTGTAGCCTTTAAAGCTGCCTTATAATCGGTACTGTCTGATATGATGTTCCAATCATTCATATGAAACATTGAAGGGGTTCGCTAAAAAAAAGAACTGACATCCTCGGGCCTTTAAAGAAGAGGATGTCAGCTCAAAAGAACTGACAACGCACTAGGAGATCAGCTACGAATTTTATCTTGAACTGCAACCGGAGTGGATATTCACACAGAGGATCCAGGATAATCTTTTCTTAAATAAATTCAGAACACTACTCCAACGATTGCAAGAGCAGGGGTACATTGGTGAAGACCCTATAAAACACTAGAGCAAAAATGGAGTCATTTGCAAGATCGAGATAATCAATCCTGACCTCACCATCCAAGATAAATCTCTCGAACACGTAACTCCATTAATGCAGGAACAATTCTGAAAACATGTAGAAAGCCTGCTTGCTCTGAAGGTCATTAGGCCAAGCAAAAGTCACCATAGAACAATGGCACTAATGGTAAATTCAGGAACAACTGTTGATCCAGTAATAGGAAAAGAGACGAAAGGAAAAAAGAGAATGATATTCAACTACCGATCCCTCAATGACAACACGTATAAGGATCAGTACAGTCTGCCGGGGATCAACACACTACTCAAACGAATAGGTACCAGTAAAATCTATTCGAAATTTGATCTAAAAAGTGGCTTTCATCAGGTTGTCATGCACCCGGAGTCTATAGAATGGACCGCTTTCGTCATCCCAACAGGCCTATACGAATGGCTTGTAATGCCTTTTGGGTTAAAGAACGCACCAGCAATCTTTCAAAGGAAGATGGATAACTGCTTTAGTAAGCATTCTAAATTCATTGCAGTATACATTGACGACGTACTCATTTTCAGTGATAATGAATATGAGCACAAAGAGCACTTGAAGCAGTTCTTGAGGATTGTGGAACAAGAAGGGCTAGTCTTATCGGCAACAAAAATGAAAGTGAAGGTCTCACAGGTGAAATTTTTTGGTGTTGTGATCGGTAACTCAAAAATAAAACTTCAACCACACATCATCAAGAAGAACGCTGACTTCCCTGATGACAAACTAAAGGAGAAGCAAGGGTTGCGTTTCTGGTTAGGAATTCTCAACTATGCCAGAGCTCATATTCCTAACCTAGGGGTTTTGCTAGGACCACTCTACCAAAAGACGTCATCACACGGAGATAAAAGAATGAAGACCCACGACTGGGAATTTGTACGAAAGATCAAAGTTCTAGTCCAAAACCTACCAGACCCAGAAAAGGCCTACGTAATTCTCGAAACATACGGATGTATGGAAGGGTGGGGTGGCATCTGCAAATGGAAGAACAAAAAGGGAGATCCTAGAAGCTCCGAACGAGTCTGTGTCTACGCAAGTGGAAAGTTCCCGAACGTAAAGTCAACAATCGATACGGAAATTCACGCATGCATGGAAACTCTGAGTGCCTTAAAAATCCACTATCTCAACAAAAGAGAAATCACATTACGCATCGATTGTCAAGTTATCATCTCATTCTACAATAAGATGGCACATAACAAGTCATCTAGGGTACGATGGCTAGCATTCACGGACTTCATCAACAACCTGGGGATAACTGTCAATTTCGAACATATTGACGGAAAGAACAACGCCCTCGCCGACAATCTTTCGAGGCTAACGTTTATTTTATGTACAGGTTCTGAACCAAAAGAGAAGGAAATTAACAAATTTCTTGCAGAATGGATCTCAGAAGTACAAGAAGACAGAAATGGGTTTCTACCGACAACTCTTTTGGACGGCAGCATTTTGAGTTCCTCGCACCAGGAGAAGAGGATGTCAGCTCAAAAAATGCAGCCAACGAACACTGGAGTATCTTATGGGAGTCGCTCGAATCACCCATCACTTGGAAAAGAAGGAACAACCTACGACACAACGCTCGCCGGATCGAAGGAGAACAAGTTGCAAAAGTAATTCAAGAATTAAAAGTGCTAAGGAGGATCCTCAGGAATAAAACATGGTATTGCAAAAGCTTAGCCACTAGAGACAATGTGTGGAATGACATGGCGTCTTTGTCTAAGTTACATGAAGAAAATTTAGATGCTCATATCAAAAATCACAAAATCCGCTAAAGAATGGAGTGAAATTATCGTTTGAAGCATATGGTGGGCCCTGTTAATTTATCCTGTATGGTTAAAATAATTTTCAGTGGATTTCAGCTGAAATTATGACATGACTTGGGACTTTGTCATCACTTTGACCAAGTCCTCTAATCTTATTATAATAGGAAATCTCATGTTATCTCAATGTAATCTCAACTTTTTTTTATGTCGTGACACATGTCACTTATCTTATCTTTGTAAGGGTTAAATTACGATTTAGCCCCGTCATGAAGTGCGATAAATAGGAAGTCTATTTTGAAGGAGAAGACACAAAAAATAATCTTGAAGTCTACTCCTTTAAAGTTGAGTCTTTCTGTCTGTAAGCGTCTCTCTCTTTCATTATCAATATATCTCGTTTTATTTCAACTTCTTTCTGCTTTAATTTACATTGGCAAAAGTTCTTTGTGACCCTAAGCCGACGATCCTAATATGAAAATTAGTATCTGGTATCAGAGCTAGATTTTGGGAACTATGTCTAGCTAAACTCCCTTTACTATCTCAGATGACCTGAGTAGACTCTGTGCTTGATTTTGTTCATATTTTCGTTAATCCCTGATTTTTATTCATGGGCTAATGGTATATTTTTGGATTATATTTCTTGAGGCCGAAAAATTGATCGTGTTTATTACGGTAGATCTGTTATAAGTTCTATTTGAGGTTCTGGTTAAATATGAGTCAGGATGCTGTGTCCAATCAGCTCAGTTAGTAAGCCTGAGTACCACGAAGAGACCCTGAAATAAGGGCACTGTGGAATTGTAGGGCTAAAAAGGAATTGACAGGGTTACATTCAGGAACCTGCCTAACATTTAATCAAAACTTAAAAATATTATTTATTCCGTGAACTTAGGTAATAAATATACAATACGTCTGCTATAAGAAAATATAATTTCAAAGATATCGGTTAGTCATTGAGGGCATGCAGATTATATGAGCTAAACCATCACGGATCGTTGAAAAGTGATCCTGAGATGGTTCTTTTTTTTTAGTGAACCCCTTCAAAGTTTCATATGAATGATTGGAACATCGCATCAGGCAGTACCGATTATAAGACAGTTTTAAAGGCTACAGAATCATTAGATCCACCACCTGTTGGTTTCCTTAATCCTGCAGAAGCAAACCAAGGAACCTCAGTCTTGTCTTGCTTAATCAAACAAAACAATACTATTATACATCTTTTACTAACAATCGCAGACAAATTAAAAACGGTGGAAGATAAGCTGCAGCAAATTTCCAATAAACCCCCGGTTGAAGTAGAATCCATTGAGTCCTCCATCTCAGGCTTACAAAAGCAACTAAAAGCACTATCGCTAGGAGATCAAAATGAGCAACATGCCCTGAAGATCGCCAAGCCAAGAGAACTACTATTCATGTTCAAAGATCCTAAAGAAATCTTTCGGGAGGAAAAGCGAAAAACTATCTAGATGGCCTCCTCATCCAGGAGTACCACTTCCCTTATCCGCAACCAATCCACCAAAAATTCTAGCATCACACCCGCAGCTACGCCAATCATTGACGATCAAATTCGGGGGTACATAATGAGATCTTGGTTGGCTCACGAACTGCAAAAACGTCTTCAAAAGCGTAATACACATAGAAGAACTCTGGAGTCAAGAATAGACCCAGAATCAAAACTCTGGATCTCGCAAAGAAAGGAGAGCTAATCTAGTGCCTGCAGAGACCCTATATGAAGACAGCTGGTCTAATACTAAACACAAAGTATACCAGCACTAAGAATAAATGATACTTGCTACGGATGGAGAGCATGTTAACCTTCCTTTTATTCAACAACAGTCATACCAACAATTATTGCAGGAAGGACTCGAGCACATACACTTAGGTATTATAATGGTAAGTGTTCATGTCTTACACAGAAGAGACGCAGGGACAACAGCCCTTATTGTCCTGCAAGATACACGGTGGAGGTCCGATGTTTCAATAATCAGAATTATGGAGGTTGACTTATTGGCTGACACTCAGTTGGTGTACATTACACCAAACATGATGATGTCAATCCACGATTTTATGAACCATATAGAATTGGCCATCCTTACTCATGGCTACGAAGAATGGCAAGGAGGGGAATCAAACATATTAATTACAATAGCCTTAGTCTCAAGACTCACTAACGCAGGCCATACTGGATTCCGATACAACGTATCAGAAATCGCAGATTACCTGGCATCTCATGGTATTACACAGAATTCCCAGAAATCAACATACCATCAATCAACTTCAAGGTCTTACCTGGAACCTTAAACCTTCCTCCCAACAAACAATTCAAGTTCCACAAAAACTCCATACATCCCAAAGGATTGATGGTACTCTCCGTCTCTCTTTTGCCGATTATTCAACTAAAACATCCCTACCCCCATCATCCACTAAAAAGGAAACCTCAACACCCTCAGAACAAGAAGATGAGCTTATCTTCTTCATCCTTGAAAATAAGCCTATTTGGGACGAAGAATCCCATTGGGATACTTCGTACTCTGAAAAAGAAGAAGAGTTCCCCCAAACTGCAAGCAAGGAAGATACATTCGATGGAGAAGATGATGATTTCTCTCTCTTCCTATATCTAAATGCGCATAATAATGAACAAAGTTCATTCACGGAAGGCGATGGGATTGAAAAAGAAGGACCACAAGAGACGGAAGAGGGACCACATACCACATACCCTAAAATAGAGCAAGACTCCTTGCTTTATTTTGGGAATAAATTTCCTTATTTTTTCATATTATATATGTTTAATTATCGGATGCATATGTGATTCAATTTTATCAAAATTCACACAATTGGATAATTTGATATAATCATAATTTTCAATTGAAGTGTGATTGTCCTTGATCAAGAATCAATTTAGAGATTCTATTAGGTGAACATTAAATTAACGACTTATGTGCATTTAGTGTATTTTTGCTTTCTCTAACATTGTTTACTGATGGTTAGTGAATGACAAATTCTAATTTCATACATACAACTCTAACAAATAGCTTGAATCTTTTATTTGGTGGCCTCTTCCTGCCTTATTATTTTTATACCACATATTTTGTAATTGATGTTGCAAGCATCATTGATTATAAAAAAAATTATTATAAGTTGAACTTTTTGTTATGATAAATCTTGAATGAGACAAGAATTTAATCATTTCAATATTCTCATATAATATCTAATATAAATTGTTCATTACATTATTGTTTATGCGGATTTTGTGTACTTTCTTTGTTACATCAAAAGAAAGTGTGAAATTGTTTCAATTGGTGATTTTGAAGTGAGAACTCTAAATTTGAGTGCTTGAATTTCATTCATCGTATCATTAAAATGCATTAGAAAACAAGATCCTAAAACTCCATGCGCAACAAATCTACATGTCATGAGGTACCATAGAATCATTTTTCTACTTAAAAATTTATAAATCAATCACCAAGCATCAATGATGACAGAGTTGATCGTGGAGGCCAGGATACAATGCAGGAGACTATTCTCCTTTTTTTCATTTTTACCTTTCACCTTCTCTTTTATTTTATTTACTTTACATAATGTTTTTTAGTATTTATTGTCAAGAATTGCTAGAAGTTAAAACAAAAAATAAACCTCCATTACTTCAGTGATAAATATTCCAATTTCGATGCAATATGTAATATGATTAGCCCCAGTTCATGAATCCATTTGTAATAAACGGTAAACACATTCAGCGATCTGAGAATTATCGAGTGGCACAATCCTTGACAGATGTTAGTTAATATATATTTTGAGCTAAAATTAGTTAAATAGGATCGAACAAATGATTGTTCATGTTCGAATAGTTTATAATTAAAGTTAAAAAAAAAATATTTATATTCGACTCATTTACTTAATGGATGATATAAATAGGAGTTAATTAAAAATTATACATGAGTTATTCATGATTAACAATTTTTTTTTTTGATAGCCCTACATAATAGTCCTAAAAAAAGTGCCTAATGTGATCTTAACTTTATTAACGAAGTTATAGATGATCTAAAAAAATAAATTTACTATTTAAATGTAAATCCTGAATTATACGTTCCCCTACAGTTAATTTTCTCTTCTTGTTTTGGGAATCTGAGCTATCGCCAAACCAGTGAGCGCCGTAGCTATTTCCTCGCTCAAATCGCGCGAATAAGAAGAATGGAAACATCCGCAGAAGGAGATCGGCCATGGCAATCATACAACACAGTCTACACCAACGCCAAAGCAGGTATTTCACTCCCCGTCTGCCCGCCCTTTCGAGCAAAATGCCCATTTCAAGCGTTTTGTTCATACTTTAATTCTCAAATTCATAGAACTGTGGGCCACTTTTTCATCTTGAAGAATGGGAACGATTTTCCCGTTTAACTTTTCATTTAGGGTTTTGATGCTGGAACTGTGAAAGGTGGGAAGAGAAATGGGTTCTTGCTGTGTAAGTTTATGTTTTCTACAGAAAGAGTTCTCAATCGTCAAGTTACCTTAAACTCCATTCCTTTTGGGTTAGGCCGCATTTTTCTTATATTAAAACGGGGAAATGAAATAGCCCGCACTTAATTACTTGTTTTCGTTTTACTGGAACTTTTTATGGGATAGGAAATACGAGAAGAGGAAATGATATGTGCTATATCCTCATTCTCTCTCAAAAAATTAACAAAAAATTCTTTTTTTTGAGGTGGATAATATTATACAAAACTTTGTCCTTCTACTCGGTAATTCTTTTTGGTATCAAGATTTGAATACTATTCACTTCTCAATGTCAGGAAAGAGAGAATACGAGTGAATTTTATCTACATTGAATCGTGATAAGTACAAAAAGAGTGAACTGCAAATGATTTCTAAATACCCTCAATAATGTAGGAATGTGACGGTAATGAAAAATGAACATCCTTGCAATATGTGATTTTGCAAGTGATAACTTTACTAAGCACCAGTACATCAAGCATTTTTTATTGCTGATCAGAGCTCAAATAGGAGGGAATCATTTGAAATCTCAGTTTCTCAATTGATGTTTTGTGCCTAGGAAATTCTTTCTTTTATAAATTTTGATAAAAGCAATTGAGTAAGCCAATCTCTGGAGCCTCTTTAAAGTTATGTTACTCGTGAAACATACATCCCACCTTTATTTACTTTTGTATTAGAGATATAACTTCTCTCTTTAATTTTCTAATTTGAATGTGAAAAATTATTCTTCATTCTATGGTCTTGTAACTTATTGAACAACAACAACAACATGGATCATTGTTCTCCTCTTGTAACATAAAATGAGAATAAAATTTTAACTCAGCTTGCCTAAATTCTTGATTCCATTATGTTTTAACTATTGTGTTGTAGGTATGGAAGGAGTTGATAAAGAGAAAGTGCAAAGAATTGTTTATGAAATGAGCAAAGGGTCAAAATATTTTGAGAATGAACAGAGGAAGGAGGCATTCATTAAGCAAAAGATTGAAAGTCTGCGTGCTCAAGTTGATAAACTTACAGACAAGGATATTTCTCATTTTCAAATGTTAACCTTCCTTTTATTCAACAACAGTCATACCAACAATTATTGCAGGAAGGACTCGAGCACATACACTTAGGTATTATAATGGTAAGGGTTCATGCCTTACACAGAAGAGACGCAGGGACAACGGCCCTTATTGTCCTGCGAGATACACGGTGGAGGTCCGATGTTTCAATAATCGGAACTATGGAGGTTGACTTATCGGCTGGCACTCAGTTGATATACATTACACCAAACATGATGATGTCAATCCACGATTTTATGAACCATATAGAATTTGTCATCCTTACTCATGGCTACGAAGAATGGCAAGGAGGGGAATCAAACCTATTAATCACAAGAGCCTTAGTCTCAAGACTCACTAACGCAAGCCATACTGGATTCCGATACAACGTATCGGGAATCACAGATTATCTGGCATCTCATGGTATTACAGCAATTCTCGGAAATCGACATACCATCAATCAAGTTTAAGGCCTTACCTGGAACCTTAAACCTTCCTCCCAACAAACAATTCAAGTTCCACAAAAACTTCATACATCCCAAATGATTGATGGTACTCTCCGTCTCTCTTTTGCCGATTATTCAGCTAAACCATCCCTACCCCCATCATCCACTAAAAAGGAAACCTCAACACCCTCAGAACAAGAAGATGAGCTTATCTTCGTCATCCTTGAAAATGAGCCTATTTGGGACGAAGAACCCCATTGGGATACTTCTTACTCTGAAAAAGAAGAAGAGTTCCCCCAAACTGCAAGCAAGGAGGATGCATCCGATGGAGAAGATGATGATGACTTCTCTCTCTTCCTATATCTAAATGCGCATAATAATGAACAAAGTTCATTCACGGAAGGCGGTGGGATTGAAAAAGGAGGACCACAAGAGACAGAAGAGGGACCACATACCACATACCCTAAAATAGAGCAAGACTCCTTACTTTATTTTGGGAATAACTTTCCTTATTTTTTCATATTATATATTTTTAATTATCGGATGCATATGTGATTCAATTTTATCAAAATTCACACAACTTGGATAATTTGATATCATCATAATTTTCAATTGAAGTGTGATTGTCCTTGATCAAGAATCAATTTAGAGATTCTATTAGGTGAACATTAAATTAACGATTTATGTGCATTTAGTGTGTTTTTGCTTTCTCTAACATTGTTTACTGATGGTTAGTGAATGACAAATTCTAATTTCGTACATACAACTCTAACAAATAGCTTGAATCTTTTATTTGGTGGCCTCTTCCTGCCTTATTATTTTTATACCACATATTTTGTAATTGATGTTGCAAGCATCATTGGTTATAAAAAAAATTATTATAAGTTGAACTTTTTGTTATGATAAATCTTGAATGAAACAAGAATTTTATCATTTCAATATTCTCATATAATATCTAATAAAAATTGTTCATTACATTATTGTTTATGCGGATTTTGTATACTTTCTTTGTTACATCAAAAGAAAGTGTGAAATTGTTTCAATTGGTGATTTTGAAGTGAGAACTCTAAATTTGAGTGCTTGAATTTCATTCATCGTATCATTAAAATGCATTAGAAAACAAGATCCTAAAACTCCATGCGCAACAAATCTACATGTCATGAGGTACCATAGAATCATTTTTCTACTTAAAAATTTATAAATCAATCACCAAGCATCAATGATGACAGAGTTGATCGTGGAGGCCAGGATACAATGCAGGAGACTATTCTCCTTTTTTCATTTTTACCTTTCACCTTCTCTTTTATTTTATTTACTTTACATATTGTTTTTTAGTATTTATTGTCAAGAATTGCTAGAAGTTAAAACAAAAAATAAACCTCCAGTACTTCAGTAATAAATATTCCAATTTCGATGCAATATGTAATATGATTAGCCCCAGTTCATGAATCCATTTGTAATAAACGTTAAACACATTCAGCGAGCTGAGAATTATCGAGTGGCACAATCCTTGACAGATGTTAGTTATATATATATATATATATATATATATATATATATATATATATATAAAGCATGGATTCCTTCAAAATCATACTTAAACCAAGGTTCTGTAATCACTCTAGAAAAATGTTGATTTTCCGATAGATTGAGTGTTCATGCAAGTTATTCTGGCTCTTACCTCCAAATCTTTTGCCGCATGCTCTCTTGATGTTTCCCTTTGTACACGAGCCCTTTTGAAGAAACCAATGCAGAGCAAACCCTGACGATATTATGCATATACAATCAATTATTTATACCAGTATGAAGATCATTTTAAAAATTAACAAAAACTTCTAACAAAATTCTATGAAGAAAACTCAATTTCAGATCAGTTGATGCTATTTCTTAAACAGGCTGACAACAGAAATCATTTCATATGAACCGCGCAATTTGGAAGTCCCCAAAAAAATCTGATGTAGAAAAACTAAAATGAAGAACATTCTTAACTGATACGACATATATGACTCCACATGCAAGAAGCAGATAGCTAGCAATCTCCTGAAGCAGAACCAAATCCCTCCGCACCCAAATGACATCAGGAAAAGCTCGAGTCATCACAGCAACACTGAAACATTCAACGAAACAAAGAAAATCAAGAACATCTCGTTCCCGACAAGAATCGATGCAAAGTCGAGAAAAACAATCAAATCAGAAAAGGTAAAACACATTCACATACAAGATTTGCAGCATCCCGCGGCCTACCCAATAGTCCAAGACCTAATTTATCAAAGAGTAAAACTCATTCAAAATATAATAGCACCTATAAACATAATCAGCTTCAGATATATCAAGAAAACGAAAACTCCCACCCTCCAAAACTTGAGTATGAAATCCCACTCTGTCTCCACCAAGGCTACGAAGATCGCCAATGCAATAGCGTAGCACCGAAAGATGCCGCCAAATATCTAGGAATTCAAATAAAAAAACAGAGATTAGAAAGTGAAAACAAAGATAGGTTAGATCGCGAGGCCATACGTCGGAGCCGTGTCTAAAAGACCGGATGGCAGAAAGTAGGTTTGCACAGACGCATAGGATGGCAGTTATGGCGGTGACGACGCTAAAACACCGGCAAATGACAATAAATGGGTCAGTCGATCGCCGGCTCCTCGACGGCGGCAGTATTGGCGGTGGATGGCGGGAAGCCTGGCCTGGTTCCGTGTCTATCGCCATGAGAGAGCTTGAGACAAGAATCGCCTGCTTGCCTTTCTTTCGAACAGCTCTGGAGAGGAAATCAGAGCGGAATATAGTATTTCTGGGCCGGGAGGCAACTGCAAGACAAGTGGCTTGCGCGGGGTGTCTTGGTACCCCTTTTATTGATGACGAGGACTGAACAAAACCTTATAGTATTTTTTGGATAAGCGAATAAAGACGAATTAGGACAATATGTTATTACATCATTAATTTGGATATATTTGAAAATACCATGTAAGCGGCGCGAAAATATCTGTTCAATTATGAGAGTTTCGTTTAATGGACTAGGAATGCAGGTGCATAGATTTGCTTGACAATCCCATCAGTATTATAAGATTAATGACATTATATATTTGATTATATTGACTTAATCATATTCACATTTTAAATTCTAAATTCATAATGACATTTGGTATCGTATTATGTTGACATGTTTGATCTTAATTGAATTGTCTTCATTTTTTTTAATAAAGTTTAAACACGTTTCATTTAAGGTTCAAGCACTATTTGGTTGAGATTTGAACATAGTTCAAAAAAGATTTGAAAAAAGTTTAAGGAAAAATTATTCAAATATGATTCATGCTACATTCAAATAAAGTTTGGTTGTGCATGATTTGAATATTGTTTGAACAACATTAGATCTTAATTAAACATGGGTTAAGCAAGTTCAAATATAGCTCAAATATGGTTTAATCAAAGTTTAACTCTTTTTATATGATTATATACTATAATCATATATTTAAAAGCTTTATTTAGTGGTTAATTCATGCTTTGATTTGAGGGTATGATAGTTAAAATATTTAGATAGCTTGAAGCTAAATACTATTTGATAAAGCAATGAGATCTCCCTTTAATTATTTTCTTAAAGTCTCTAAAATTGTAGTTTTTTCTAAGGATACAATTCATTATTTGTTATTCAAAATGGTTAATAATATTAAGAATGAGTGATATTCAATCATGTTTAACTGTATAAGTAAGAATGTGAAATTTGAAGTGATTAAATTTGCACTAATCCTTAGGTTAGAGTTTATAAAAATTTTAACTTATTATTAATTCAAGAAGATGAGCAAAGGTAAAAAATTGATATATGATTAATTGGATATCAGTTTTGAAAAGGTTGACCTAAAGAAAATATTTATGGGGTGCACTAGGAGCAATGATATGAATCATGTCCTAATAAATCATAATACATTCATTTTATTTTAACTAAGATGCTTTGCTTAATTGAAGCTTAAAAGGCATTGTTAAGATACTCAATGAGAAAACTATAAAGAGAGATAACACTTAGAGGATTAAATAGACACACAATATGTTATAAGGCGAGCACCACAACGAAGAAGGCATGAGCCCAATACAAAGTGACAGAATATGCCATACCATTATAACAATAGGCTTATAACGCCATCCCAATAATAAGGAGGAAATGTGTAGAGTCCACTATGGATAAT
>JAKZJZ010002697.1:0-14181 GCA_022702705.1 Papilionanthe hookeriana x Papilionanthe teres | reverse complement strand
ATATATATATATATATATATATATATATATAATAAAAGAAAGCAATTTCATTGATCAAAAAGAAAGTGTTACATCTAAGATGCAGATGTCCAAATAATCCCCATTCAAGCAAAAAGACAAAAAGGAGGAATGCTCTATCATGACAAGAATTACTGCAGATGAGTGCTTCATATGCAGCGCGTGAATCTGTTCATTGTCTTCCCTCAGAACATACGACCGTACGATTCGAGTGAGACCGCCATACGCCGAATTTTTTCATCCAACGGATCGTATACCACTGTGGAGATCTACAAGGATGTCAGTAAGAAGATCAGAACAATCCAGCTCCATACGTATATTTGCTCAAGACATGTACTAAAGCCTAATTTCAACTACTTCATCAGATAAATTCATAGCCTCTTCAAGAAAGCATTTAGAGCCTCAATGTGAGCAAGAAAGCACTATAAACAATGTCCTTTAAAGCTTCCCTCAAAGTGCCACCAATGTCACCTCCGCCACTCAGAGTAGCTTCCATCGTTGCTAGCTTCACCCAACGCTCGTAAAGCGGCCCTCCAAAAAACTAACCGGACCATCAGGAGGGTTTACTTCCCACTGAAATGCTAAGACGAACCATTCAAACTTTCCGATAAAGGATTTGCAGCAGCAGTTTATCTTATGATATCTGCGTAGTGCGTTGTAGATTTCGTACAAAGATTCCCGACCACCCGTATAAACCAAGATAACGAAAGCGAATACGTTTTCGAACGATGTTTCCAAGAATCCCAAGAATATTAATATCAACTCGCCTGAGAAGAAGATCCAAGCAGTTGCTTCTCCCGTAAGATAAAGAGCTAAACACTTCCTGAGACTTCACAATGCAACATCAGTGTACAAGGTTTTCTCGCCAGAGTGACATAGATGACATCCGATTGGTCCTCTGATATCTTTAAGCTTTAAAATGCCATCCGTAGGAAGAAAATTTCTAAACAACCTCCAGAGTTAAGTGCCATGGATGGGGTTATGTTAGCTTTCCAAACACATTTTCCCCAATCAATAGATTGTCATTGGTAGTGAGAGTGATAAATAAACTTCTGACGTACTTCGATGGAGCCATTTTTGTAATAAGTCTATCAGTAGCAAAAGGATTGATAGTGAGATCCAAATATTTTGACAATGTCTGTGAATTAACCTCACTAATCTCTGAGAGGTTCCAATTACCATGTACCCATCAATCGTATACATTAATTATACTAGAGTTAATGGCTGATATTCCTTCAAGGAATGATTCCCCAACCAACTTGTCAAGCCAAAATTGATTCTGCCTTCACCCACATCCCAAATGAAAAGAGGTTCAGCAAAGATCTTTAACCTAGAGAAGAGCTTTCCAGTTTCTAGAGTCCCCCAAGATTCACAAGTGCTGGATGAGAAATGGGACAATATTTATCTTTCATAAATATTACCCATAGAGAACATTGCTGTCTGAATCTAACTCATTGCTTACATAGAAGATATAGCTCATGTGTGCTAAATTTTAAAGCCTCAACTCACTGCAGTAAGAGAGATTGCGCATCTTATTCCACGAAGTCCAGTTGATTTTGTTTCATGATTGACTCACCCATAAGAACTCATCAACGACACTTCCGACATTCTTTCGAGTGTTCTTTTAACTCGATCATTCGAATGATGACAAGTGGAGTAAGAGTGAAAACCGATTTGGAGGAGGTCAATCTTCCCCCATTGCATGTAAATGATAGTGGTCCAAAGATTAGATCTCAGGCGTCACTTTTTTCACCGCCTCATTATATGGGATTGCTTCCTCCCCGCCTCGATCGAGGGAATCCTAAATACTCGAGTGGATAAGTAGTAATGGAGAAACCAAAGGAGATCTTTAATCTAGTTAATATGGTTAGGTGTCGCCTTGTTGCAGAAGGAATCGCATTTAGATTATTGAAAGAAAGTCTAAGCATTCTGAAAATAGTCCAACAATTTCATAACCTTCCTAATAACAGTTTTGCTCCCATTAGTGAACAAGATGACATCATCTGCATATGCAAGATGAGAGACAATACAGTTTGATCTGTGCAGGTATCTCAGATAGGGTTGCTGCTGTGAATGGTTAATTAACCTTGACAAATAATCAAAAGCTAATATGAAAATATAAGGGGACAAAGGATCCCCTCGCTTAATGCCCCCGGAAGCAAGAAGAAGCCATGACACTCTCCATCGATTAAAATGCTATAGCGAGAATTATGAAACCACCTTTTGATAAGTAAACGTAAATCCTCGGAAGTTCCTAGCTTTAAGAGTCCGTAGAACAAAATCCCAAGCTAATCAGTATCATATGCTTTAAGCAATGTCCAATTTAATGATAAGATTAGAGCCTCTACAAGGCCTCGTCAATCTCCAACAAGAATTTTTATGCCAATGAACATTATCGATTATACTTCTCCTCGACAAATGCGATTGGTTGGTGAGATTAAATCATCCAAAGAATGTTGCATTCTCGAAACAATAATTCTACCGATGACCTTAGAAAACACCGTGGTTGAGACCGATATGCCTAAAGTCCTTCCATGTGGATTTGTTATTTTCCTTGTGAATGAGAATAATTGTGCAGAAGAGAAAGTACTTGGTAATTTTGTACCAAGCGAAGAAACACCGAATAGCCAAAATGAGATCTAACTCGATAAGTCTCTCAAGCCTTCTAATAGAATCCAAGAAGCATATCCATCCGGTCCACACGTTGTTGATGGATCCAGGAGAAAAGAGCCTTTTTGATTTCATCTTCCTCAAAGTGAAGCAGATAGATTAGTACCATCAAAACCGGTTTTCGCCTGATAAGATCTCAGCCAAGTGAGGGACCGATTGGAGGACCAAGCGTTAAACAATCGATGAAAATATCAGTACAGCTAGACTGCACTAGCGGTACCGTTGAACCAATCGCCCCGTCTCCTTTAATTTTAGTTATCGCATTTAAATTTCTCTTATAATTTATGACGACATGATAATATTTAGAGCTTTCGTCCCCCGCGCAAACCACTCGACAAGCTAGTCTGCTTCGTGAATTGTTCTTCAATATCTATAACCGCCAAGAGTCGTTGATTAGCCACCATTAAATCATTATCATTAAAACTACCTTCCAAGTTAGCTCGTTTAATCGATTCACAATTTCCTCACAGTTAGAAACTCGTGAATGAATATTGCCAAACACCTTCCAATTCTAATCCCGCAACTTCTTAGCTAATCTTTTTTGTAGCATCTTCAATTTAACAATAGGATTGTTAAATGTATAGGAAAATGGTTTCAACCAAGAAGAATGAACAACATTATGGAAGGTAGAGTGAGAAGCCCATATATTCAGATATCTGAAATGGGCTTTACTAAGAAAGCTCTGGAACGACAACTTAACCAAAGGGGGAATGATCTCGATCCAAACTTCGGGAGATGGGTCACATTGGTCGAGGAAAGAAGCTTAATCCACTTCGATCAGCCAAGAATCTATCTAGCCTTTCCCAAATCCCGCCTTCTTCCAAGTATAATCCGATCCTTCATAACCCAAATCAAAAAGTCTACCATCCGAAATATTATTGGAAAATCAGCCATTTTCCCGATGTCGGTGTCCTTCCTCCTTTCTTTTCATCTGGTTAGCTATACAAATAAGTCCCCACCAACTATCCACATTTCGTACATACCGCTACCGATCCGATGTAATGAGTTCCGTAGCTCATCTCTATCAGCCTGGTCGCTCTCAAAGATAAATAACAAGTAGCCAAACCATTCACTCGCTCAATGTGAAAATGGATGTGAAGGAACCGAGGGTGATTTACTAAAACAAACTACTATCATTTCTTTTTCTCGTCAAGAACCAAACTTTGTTGAACAACTGAGAACAAAGTTAAACCGAGGAAATTTATCGGTGAATTTTCGCATGTTATATCGAACCATAGGTTCCAAGAGAGCAAAAGCCTGTAATTCTATGAATCCTATTAAGATTCACCAATCTATTAAGGGAGCTCAGGCAAGCAATTTCCTAATATTCCAAAGACAACATGTTAATCATTAGGGCATTCTTTCCACTCCTAACGATTCTAGAGTGGAAGATACATGTTGTTCTTTAGAAGTAGCTCCGGGTCGAATTATGCTCTCGTAAGACAAGTGCTTTCAATTCTAGAAGTAGTTTTTTCTTTTTGGAATGATAAACAGTCCACCCTTCTACAAAGTCAGTAGCAACATTATCAAAACACACAGGTTCAAAGTTAGGAGAGGAAGGCAAGACAATGGGATCTGGATATGAAGTACTTGGTGGAACAATTATTTGTGTAGGTAGAGGTGCTGACTCTGATAAAACATGTTGTCCTGGATCAAAAGGTGACACAGGTAAGGGTTCACTAGAACCATCTGCTGGAAGGTTACTAGGAGGGGGTTCAGTAGTAGAAGAATAAGGTTCAACAGAGGGAAGACAAGTAGGGTTGTCCAAAGAAATCAATATCAGCAGAATCTATACCAAGATTACCAACATTCTCAGCATTCCCATTAACAATAAGACCATCCTTTTCAAGAAGTGCCAAATGGCCATAGGTCCAACCGGAGGCCGTGCTTAATGGAACTAGTATGAATAGCCGAGACAATCAACAACTAGGTCGAGGGGGCCACAACTCGGTGGAGGTTTTTTCCTCGCCCCGGCTTCAACTCCGTAGCACTCCGTCCATAGAGTGACCAAACATTTTGCAGCAGAAACACATAGTAAGGCCTCTTCTCCATCACAATTGGTTGCCAATATCAATCGTGTGCAAGCTCCAAGCCACAATTCTTTCACTTCCGGTAGAGTCACATCTCTTTCAATTAACATTCTAAGACTCAAGCGCTCTCGGTAACTCTCAATGGTCGGTCATCAACAAGTAGAGGCTTCGCCCAAGGCTAGCCCAATATTATAAAGTCAGTATGCTTCTCATAAAAGCGTAGTTGTAGTCATGCAAATTAAACCGTATGTGGGGCACAGGAGGTTCAAGAGAAGGGTCAAATTCATGTGACCATTTCAAAATCTTCATCAATTTTCCATCAATCGTAATAGCATTCATGGAGAATACCCTCAAGCATAATCATCTTCCAAACTTAATTGGATAATCACATGCCCGCCATCAAACATATCCCACTTTCCACGAGCCAAAAAGTTTCGCATTTTCAAAAACCTTTCTGATAAGCTCCATTTTAGGATTGCCAAACTGAAACTTTCCAACCAAAGTGAATTTGAACCTGTTAGCCAAAGTGTTTATCTCCTCCTCTCTGAAAAAAATTGTAGGCTTCACATTATTCTTACTGATTGGCTTAATGAATTGACTAAGAGCGTTAGGTATCCCATGAGCAGCATCATAGAAGCTCTGTGGAAAAACTCCCTTACCACAGGATTGAGAAGAAGCCACAGCAGAGGCATAAGAGACTTTCCCCCCCACGGGAGAGTTACTTTCCATTGTATATGAAACGTAGGCGCAAAGAGGGCAGCGAACGGAGCAGAAATAAAAGGAGACGCAGAAAACGAGCGCAAAGATGGAGCAGCTGAAGCAGACGAGCGGCTCGACTCGATGGCGACAGGCGCCAAGTCGACGCGATTCGTCTGTAGCAGAGTGCGATCGTCGAACAGAGCAGACGGAAGACGGAAGCCGGACGCGCGTCGTTCTGTCGGCTGAAGACACGACAGACGCAGATGAGCGACACTTCGTTCAGTCAGCAGTGAAGAGCGACGATGACGACGACAGGGACAACGGAGCTCAAAGCGCAGTTGCGGTTGCTAGGGTTCGCCATGAGGCGAAACCCTAGCTGAGCCGAGAGACGGCGACAGGGACGACGCCATATATATATATATATATATATATTGAGGCATGCACCTCGATCTATCTCAAAGCTTGAACCATCGCCTCACCTTAGCTAAAGCAAAATATCGCAGTTCCTGATTTCAACTTTTTAAAATCTGATATAAAGAATGTGCTTGATGAAGGGAGGGAGAAAAAGGAGGAAATCCACATACACAACTTGAATTTAAAAAAAAAAAAAAAAAGGAGAACTCAATTTGCCTCACACTATCATTCATCAAAATAACCATTTCAATTTCAATACACTGATCCTAATTTATAAAGATAGATCTGCAGGGGCAAAACCAGGCTAACCAAGCAATTGATATTTAAAATTCATATCCAATCCTCACGAAAATCAAATATAATGCTATCAAAATATAAATTCAAACTTATTAGAGAAAATGATCAAAATAGTTCCCCGACTGTTTGTGAGGGGATATTTTAGTCTCAAACTACGTAAAATGTCCAATTGAATCTTAAAACTCCTTAAACGTAAACCAAAAAATTCTGCTGCGTAAATTAAAAAATAAATTAATGCTATTAAAAAAGAAGCTTTTTTATAAAAAATATATTCTGATCAAAATATAAACCTAATTTCCTACTTTACCTTAATGTGCAGCAATTAATTCAAATGCATCAAAAGTGGATTGAAATCATATGGGTTGCAAGTTAATTTTTTATAATAAATAATTTTATTTGAGATTAGTAATGAAAAAATTGAGTTTATTTTTTCCTAATGGAATTAGGATAAAAAAAAACTCAAATAAAATTATTTGTAATAAAATATAAAATTGTGCATGCAAAGTTAATAGTTATACATGAGAAAAACAGATAACTAGGGAATTAATATTACTACAAAAATTCAATTTTCTAAAGCATCATTATTTTTAGCAACATTAACTTTAACTTTAGTTTGGATGAAAGGAGTATTTTGGCTTCTTATTAAAGATTTTGATAACAAGATCAAACATTTCACATAGTATGGGACTAAAATGGCCCTTCAAAAAAATTGGATTATTTTGGTTATTTTCTCAACTTATTATTATTCAGAGAGCATAATTAAACCTAAAAAAATATTTAAAACAACAAGGAAAAATAAAGGAAATTTTCATACGTAACACACAATTCTTATGTATTTACATATCTCACACCTAAACTTTCATATATACATACATAGTACTTCGACGCTTTAAACCTATGCATGAAAAGGTGCATTTCACTTTTAAAAATAATAATAGTGCTATTTTTAATGAGATATTAAAGATTTGAGTGTTATGTATGTAAATATGAAAGTTTGGGTGTGAGTATATAAATATATAAGAATTGTGTGCTATATATGTCCAAAAAATAAAAAGGGCCCTTAAAAGGCTAGAAAAATGGTCTAGTTCATTAACTTGTAGTCTGATTCAACTTTTCGAGTTAGTTTATTAAAATTGAGCATGTTCCAAGATAAACTAGATAACTTGTATTGCATGACTGCTTATTCAATTTTTATTTAAACTTTAGGTTCTTCCTAAAAAAAATGAAAACTAAATTTCCAAATAAAAGGTTTCATTTTGCCAAAATTCTTCTCCATTTCAACATTTTGTTGATCTATATCTCCAAAGAACAAACTCATCGTTTTTTACTCCATTAGTTATTAATCCACAATGGAGGAAGCAAATAAAAGATTGTCCTTAAGAAAAAACATTGATCGGAAGGTACCTTCGCAAATTTTCCACTGAACACGGACAAAGCTAGCCTCCAGAATGCTGGAATATGATGGATGAGTACAGCAGTTACCCTGGTAATATACCTTCCTCTTAAAGCATCAACTTCTTCACCAGTCATATACAGCTGTTGTGAGTCTATTGCTAGAGAGTCCCATTCAGAGGAATCAACACCTAACTGGCATGAAGAGGAAAAAATATGGTCAATTTCTTGAGGAATCTTACTTATCATAGGTAGTATATGTCTCTAGGTATCATTGGTAGTATATGTCACTAGGTGGGTTCACGTGGATGAAGTACTTCGTCCTACAATCACCAAAAGATTAGATACAGAATCACGTATATCAAAATTTGATATTTTTCAACCGATCTTTGATAAAATGGTTCAACATGAATTACTAGAGAACTTCATGGATTTTGCTGTACAATTCAGTAAACCTGAATATATTGCGATAGAAAACTTACAGACTTGTTTGATTCCTGTTGAATCTGCCTCCATCTTGCATCAGCTTGTGCTCTCTCTTGAATCTCATTATGCAGGAGTTCCATCTGAGCTTCATAATCAATGGTGCACTTTTCAAATAATCCCCGCACCCTATGATTCTGGAAAAAACAACACGAATATTTTATGAAATTATGAGCACTACAAAAAATTTGCAAGGAAGAAGTAAACCAGCTTTTTGAATAAGGTCAGGGAACAAGCCTGAATGTTGAGATAATGCCACACTGGATCTGAATCAGGTTCTAACTCTATTAATAAACGCACTGTATTTTCCAGCTATATAAAACATACAAGAAACAGAACATGTAAGGAATTTTTTGGTGATATAAAAGATAGGAAACCATAAAAAAAAGTACCAGTAAACAGGTAATATGATCAACGACAGGCCTACTTACACGTAATCTACAAAAAAAACAATGCAATAAGCAACAAAAAAATGAAAAAAAGTAAATATTCTAACTTTTAAAATAACATCCACCTAGGGCTAAACAATACTTCTTTCCATATAAAATGATGGTAAATCTCAATTTAAGACCAAAACAATGAAAAAGATGCCTTAAAATCTAATGGTAATGCACATATAAAAACGAAAGGTGTAGTCCTCCCTAATATTGAATGTAAGATAGTTCAGAGACAAGGGTTCCAAATGCAATTTAAAATGAGATGCATGATGAAAACGGATGTTGACCTCATTTTTAGTGAGGTCTTAGCTTTCTTCACGTTAGACCCTAGGATCTACCCTGTGAGTTCCTTACTCGACCATCCTAGCGGACTAGTCACGGAGCCCACCTCCCATAGAGCTTCAAACCACTTCTGCATCCATTTTAGAAGACTTCGCATGAGTAGCTCCAAGACTCGACTCTTCATTGCAGCGGCGCAGGACTAATACGTAGAGGCTCGAAACGAGCTCCCATATGAGCAGATACGGCTTAGGTGAACCCTTCGTGACTCGACCACACGACACGGCACTCTGACACTTTTCGGCTCGACCGTCGTCGAACTTTTCTGACGATCCCGGACGACGAAACGTACCCCACGGATGCGTCCGGACGTCGAACTTAGCTTGCATGACACCCATATCGATATTGCTCCGTGCACGCGCAATCAACGACGAAAATCGATGCACGCTTTTTTAAAAATTGTGTAACGCGGGTCCAGTGCTCAACTCGGGTTCGAGCAGGGTTGAATTTGGGCTAATTACATCACTCACGCATTTCAAATTTTAAACTTTAAAATTCAGCGATACTATTTAAAACCGATATTAATTAAAAATATATGCTTGTTATTATTTTCCAATTAAATCGTCCGCAGAAAGGCAATTATTAATTTCTCCGCGCCAACGTTCTCCCCGTAACCGCTCGCTCATATTCAAGTACACTAATCGGCCTCCTTTTCCGGCCCGCCGGTTCGTGCTCGCGACCTCTCTTCCTCGCTCGACGAAGCGCTTGCCTCCTCTCTCGCGAACCGAGACATCTTCCTCTCCCGCTCCTCTCTCGCAAAACCGAAGCCGACCTCTCGCTCCTCCGACCTCGCTCCTCTTCTCTCCCGCAGACACGCCTCGCCTCCGCACCGACCGTAAGCCGCCGCCCGCCACCATCTCCCCCGCACGAAGTCGCTCGTCTCTTCCCCTCGCTCGACCCGCTCGCACTCTCTCGCACCCGCTCGGATCCGCCTCCTTCCTATTCGCATGGAGGAAGCCCCACTCGCCCCGTCCGCGCCGAAGCTCTCCGCCTCCCTCACCCTCGCGCACGAACCCCACCCCCGCTCGACAAGCCCCGCTCAACCTCCGTCGCCCGCCTCGTTTCGCTTCCCTCTCGTACGCGAACTCGCTCCCTCTCTCTCGACCGCCGCCCGCTTCGCCCGTCCGCGCCAAAGCGCTCGCCCGTCTCCCCGTACCGAACCGCGCCCTCTTCCTCTCTCGATCACGCCCCTAACCGAAGCCCTCCGCCTCCCCGTTCGCTTGTTTCACTCGAATCGTAAGCATCGCACCGGACTCCCGCACTCTCCCCGTTCGTCCCCTTCCGCGCCAAAGACCCGCCTCGTTCGTCTTTCCTCACGCACGCACAAGCTTCCCCGTTCGGTTCTCTCCCGCACGCAGATTTCCCTCGCCATACCTCTCCTTTCCGCTCCTAACCCCGATAAGCTGTGAAAATCCGAACTTGCTCCCCCGATTCGAGGCATATATGGTCGGGTATTTGTTGGTTATAGATGAGAATTTGCTCGGTTATCATTCTCGTATATGCTTTTACTCGTTCTCTTCTAGCTTCGTCAAAGTGGAGGCACATCTCCATCGTATTTATTGATCCAACTTAAGTTGAAGGTTTTGCTTGCGCGGTAATTATATGAAGGGATAAAACCTTTTGGCATGTTTTCAAACTTGATTTATTTGTTGCCATGCCTAGTTGATCCATCGTAAGAGGGAGATTTTGATGATCGTTTTAAAATACTTTCGGTATTTATCTCGAGGAATTCTTGTAACATAGCCTTTAAATCGAATGTTTCGTATGATCGTCTCGTAAATATTTCAAAGCTTTCGTACACTATCCTTTAAAATCTGAAAGTCTCACATGCTAGTGTTAGAAAGCTTGATGGGTTGATTTGAAGCAACATATGCATGATCTAAGCGATTATTTTAAACATCATTTCGGGGCCGCCCTTGCTCGATTCTTCACTATTTTTTTGTTTTTTTGAAAGCTTTTTGAACCATTTAAATCTCACTTTGTTCATCGTTTTGAAAGCTTTCGTGCTTCATTCTAAATGTCATTGTGTTCACCGTTTGATGAATCTTCGTGCTCCATTTAAACACTAATTTTCTCACTCGTTTTGGGGATGTTTAAAACATGTTTTGGCGAGTTAGTTGGGGAGGCGACCGTTTAGAGTCATTTGGGTGCTGTCCAGTGCTTTTGGTGGCTGTCCGGGGTCCTTTAATTGCTGTCCGAAATGACTTAATTGCTGTTTGGGCTCCGTAGTGGCTGTCCGGGGTCATTTAATTGCTGTTTGGAGCCTCATAATCGATGTTTAGAGTCTTATAATTGTTGTTTGGATCTTATAATTGCTGTTTGGAGATGTGTGAACTTCATAATTGTTGTTTGGGTCATTTGGAAGCTGTAGGAGAGTTGGGGAAGCTTGGAAGTGCTGTCCGGAAGAGTATAAATGTTGTTCGGTGATAAAAAATCGTTGTTTAGTGCTTAAAACCGTCTGTTTGGTGATAATTAAACCGTTGTAAGTGTTGGGAGAGCTTTGGATGTTGTGAGAGCTATTTGGTATTATTTCGAACATAGCTTATGTTGTTGGGGCATCGTGTGAGCCAATTTTGACATGGTTTTGTAATACCGTTTCGGCACAATTTCAGACTCGTTTTGTACTGATTTCGAGAGTGTTGCCTATCGTTTGTGGTTGAATTTGATGATTATATTTATCGTTTTGGGCCCGGATTCGAGAGCCTTATTTACCGTTATGGGTTTCATCTCGATTACCATTTCAACGCTTTTTGCGCCGATTCACTTATCGTTTTCCCCTTTCGCCTTTACTCGGCTTTGAGTGGCTCGCCTCTTCTTTCTTTTGTTCTATTTATTTTTAAACGTCAAGCTCACAAAACGTAATTTCTGATTTAATCGGAAACACTTAGGAGATATTCGATGCTTAGCTGTAAAACACTTAAGCCGAAGATAGAACACCTTAAATCACTCCAAGCACAAATCACAAGATACATTTCCTGGACCTAGAGTGCACACCCTAGTGTGAGAAACCTCATCCACCTAATCTCGAAGATAGCTCCATGGGATCTGAGAGCACACCCTAGGTGAGAGTCCATCCACCTAATCCTCAAGCATGCCTTCCTGGATTTTAGAGCACAACCTAGTGTGAGAGCCCATCCACCTAACCCACAAAGATGCCTCCTGTGACCTCAGAGCACACCCTAGGCGAGAGTCACCCACCTAATTCACAAGATAGTGCCTCCTGGACTCCGAGAGCATTCCCTACTGTAAGAACCCATTAACCTAATCCTCGAATACACAGATGAAACTCAAAGACTCGACCCTAATTCACAAGTTCGATCGAGACACTCGACACAAGTGACGCACCGAGACACTGGTCTCACACTTCCCTAATAAAATCAATCATGCGAATTTCCTAAAACGACTTAACCAATATCAAACCCATCGCACGGATTGAGCCTCGAACCTTACGCTCAAATCCTCCCTGCAATCGTGGACATTTGTTTTGCACATACGGATCATCTGACGGCTGTAAGTCGAGGTCTGCAGGTGCGAGGGCGACGATGATAACGCTGATGCGTGCTATACTGAGGATACAACGTGGATAATTGAATAAGATCTCCTACCTACGAGACCTCCATAGGGAGAGGAAAGCGACCGACGATACTTATTCGCACGACTTCTGTTGAAGTGCTTCCGACGATCTTAGGTCGTCGATAATCCTGAAGACGATTGAGTGACGTAATTGCGGACTATACTCGTTTTACAAAATATTTACAAAACAAAAAATAAAAATCTCTTTCGTTTGTTAAAAGAATCTGCTACGAAAACTTAAACAACAACTTTTGCATTGAAAATCAAAGAATTTTATTCCTTATAAAATATATAAAGGCCCATTGCTAATACTTGGACTAGTTAAGGATTACCCTCCTTAGATCGTCGTGCTCAGTAACTCTTATCCAAGCGCTCGGATAACGACTACGGGCCCAGCTTCTGCCCCCACTCTCATCGATGTCTTATACCCGCTCCGGTCTTCCATACGCGACTACGAGTTTTTATTCGTGATTTATACGACTCGTTTCTTTATTTTCCGACTTTCGTGTCCCGCTTTCGCTCCGTTTACTTTTCCTCGCAAGTTTATTTAAAATTCTCGCGAACGATATCACGCTTGCAATACAAATCCTGGCAAGCAGTAGTAGCATGCCTGCAGTGACACTTTTACAAATTATTTATCGCAATTTACTTTACTGAAGTCTATCTCACTGCAATTTACTTTTCAAGTATTTTTCATATACCTGCAATTGTCTATTTTGCATGTCAAACCTGAACTGAAACTGAAAACAACAACAAAACCTGAAACATTGAAACACATTTGACAAAAAACCGCTCAACCTGGATATTGTGATTATTACTTCAAGAAGTTTCGGAACTAACTCCGTGGCAAGACAATGAGTGAGCTCTGATCGAGCAACAAAAGGATCTTCTTCAAGAAAACTCTTTCCTAGCTTAAACGACAACATATGAGACTTCGATAGCATTTCGTCCAAGTAGCAAGTAGAACCCTCATTCTCCTTTTTAGCTTCACGGTAACCAGTATCGCACAACAGAAGTTCTAACTCGCTTTAGTGTTCGAGGCTGTCGTACGACGACGTAAACCCTCATATCTCATGCGGCTATTTCGTACGATCGGTATTATGCGAGTCGTAAGTCCCAAATAATAAAATCGTGCAGGATTAAACAATTAAATAATATCTTCTCCAAAACGTTACTCGCACTCATGTGATAATGAAGCTCACCTGGGCTCGCTTCGCATCCGCGACATCTCCTACCTTTCTTTCTTCGACTCCTAAATAACTATTCCCATTCGAGCCACTCCCACTGTTTTTCCACGTCCTACCGCGAAAACCTAAACCCTCGAATTCTCGACGACGTAACCACTCGATCATTATCGAGAGCTTTCTAGTCGACACCAACTATTCGAGATGTAATTAACTATAAGTGTCACTTTATAGCGAACTCGAACTCGGGTAAAATAAACCCTACCTAGTTTTTCTATTGTGAGAGGAACTCTGTTTGATCACACATAAAGCGTTCACAGATCAAACGGATGTCACGAATCCTTTAGTTCAGTATGATCGGCCTCACCGTCGCAGAGATACATTACTCTTTCGAGAAAGTCGTATCATTTGTGACATCGAGCACGATTACGCAAATTACCTGACAAACGAGATCCGAGGCTGCCTCGTTTTTTTAAAAAAATTAAAAATACACTATTTTCAAAACTATTTTCAAAATCATATATCTTTTATATTAAACTAAATCACTAAATTTTTATATTCTTTCAAAAATCAAAAAAAAAATGCTGGCCGACAACGGATAAAGATACTATCCAGATATTACCAATCCTTTACAAAAATCAACCA
>JAKZJZ010002696.1:5000-14206 GCA_022702705.1 Papilionanthe hookeriana x Papilionanthe teres | reverse complement strand
CGTTCAAGAGAAAATTGGGCGATAGTGAGAGAAAAGAAGGGTCTAAGGCTCCCGCGAGTCCATTTGGGGCGGCTTCTCAAATGTAAACTTTTTCTGTTAAATTAGGGGGAACGCAGGCTACAGAATATACTCCAATTTTGTTGCTTGTTAATGTTCAATCTCATTTAGAAGCAGTTTGAAGCAGTATGTCTTCTTCGAACTTTGCTGCTATCGATTCTGATTTCTGAAGAAGCTATGTGAAGCAATTCATGAAACATCTTATCTGTTTAGTTGCGGTTGTGGGAAAAGCAATACTATGAAGTGAAAAATAATGAGGCCTACTTCGTTTATTAGAAAGGCTGTTTTAATATTTCGATATATTTATGTAGGATCAATTATTTGAAAGTGGAATAAATTTTTTTTGAAAAATTTTATATTTAAATATACGAGTTAATAAATTTAAATTAGAATTTTTTATTTTTATATTTTTAATATATATTTTCTATATATAGTGAATTATTGATTCAATTCGATAATTCACTATATATGTTAAATTATTTAAGTATATTAACAAAATATTTACGAGCGTCGGTATATCTTAATTTAATTTAAAAATAAAATATTAACGAACTTGGTTATTTTTAAATTTAATAAAATATATATATATATATATATATATATATATATATATATATATATATATTAAAAATTTTATAATTTAAAAAGGTTGTTCGTATTAATAAAACATTTACGAGCTTTATAAAATATTTTAAATAGATTGTTCAAATTATATTAAAAATTTAATAACACGATGATAAAGTGATTACGCAAATCTCAAAATAGTCGTAGAGTTACTACAACGAAACATATACTCCTCTCGAACGCGTAAGCGCAGCGATATAGTGAAAAAAGCGAAGAGCTATTCCAACAACAACCAACAATATAATGATGTTCACTTGAGTTTTCGAATCAGTTAACTCCGTTTCGCTTGCGTCTTACGTTGTGGTCGTACACTCCCGACGTCGGACTCGTGAAAATCGTCAGTAACTATCTGCCATCGAAAGAAACGACGACGATGCGGAATGTCTCGAGGACGGGCATAAAACTTTTGTCGAAAGCTATGCGGGCGACGTAATGTCGAAAGAGATGTCCGCGACCACGGCGACATAGCAATCGGCGAGAGGTAGCCGAGCGTGTTGGAGCTCATTTTTACCGAAATGCGAGCACATATGCGAGCTTAATTAGTTTGAGTGTCGAATGGTCGAACAAAATGAAAAGAATCAATCTAGTGTGTAGAATTGTAAATAATGTGAAGTAAAGTGCTCATAAATAATGTAAAAGACTGGCATTGCACTGCAAAAAAACACTCACTCTCCAACTAACAATCGAGTAATGTCTGCTCGAAGTGCTGTCATTTCATTTGCACCCTCCCCTTCTTTTGTACGGATTGGTGCACTTATGTGTCATCCTCTTGTGGTTGAGACGGTTCGATGCGGTCCTGTAAACCGTCGATCGTAACAACCTCGTCGAAATCGACATCGGCCCTAGTTGGATGCCGCCTCGATATAGTTATGCGGGGCCGTAGTTGCTAACACTATCCGCTCTGTTGGGGAACGGATAAGGAGGCATATCCCGAAGGAATGGCTACTTCTTCTTCCAAACTCCGAATGTTCTCTCGATAGCGCCTCTCGAGGACGAATGTCTCTTATTAAACAACTCCTTTCTAGTCCTCTGTGCGATACTTAGCTCTTTCGAAATCTGGAATGTGATATCTTGTATCGGGATAGGGTTTAAGATACCCCTCTCGCATGGGGTAACCGAGCATCTACCAAATAATACTTCCTCGTAATGATAGAAAGTATAGTTAGGTATATGACCAGAAAACATCGACTTTTAATATTATAAATGACCTTACGGGTGGTGGGTGAGGGAAATTGTATACTACGCTTTCTTGTAGCAACTTTAAAAGTCGTCTTGTCATGTGCTTGTCCTCCATCCAGACGATACGAATATAAAGCACATGTTGAAATCACTGAAACGACCGTAATATTCGAGTTGTTCTACGGAACGACCAGATAAAATCTACTTTCTCGTTATCCGAGCACTACCGCATGAACGTGCGTTCCATCTATACTTGGCCGTCTGCAATCCTTAAGAAAAAAGTAATCATATCGATATGCGATCCATTCTATTAAAAAATTGTACTTAACATTCTTACCTTGAAATATGGCATGTATCGTTCATCATTAAGAATCTCCTGTCGGAGGTCCTTGCAAAAGTTGGATTAGTTGGTTTTAGCATATTATTCGCTAAGCGTAAGAGAAGCCCAACCAGTGAGAAATATCGGACTAATTGTTTCGACCGAATCTTTGGAGCGTTCCATAGCTCCCTCGTTGACTCGTTATGTGACGAGTATGAATAGTGTGATGCCAAGTACTTCGCGGTACGTTGTCCTGTAAGACCATGCAAGTCGCAGAGATGTTCTTAGGTCAGCTAGAAGATCTCCGAAAACCTCGATGTGACATTCGGAAGATATTACGAAATCTCGTTGGGTGTCTGAAATCATTTCACCCATCCCGATTTTCTCGACTACGAGCTGAAGTGTAACAAGGTTCGCGATCGACGTATGTCGGCATTATATTTATTCATGCGTTTCTCTTACCGGCGTCGGACCTCCTTTGGATTCATGACGGTATAAATGCACCTTTCGAAGAAAAAATGTTACTCTACATAGAAATCAAGTAGTACCTAAGCAAAGCAAATGAATGAACTACATTAAGAAAGGAAATAACTCGAACATTCAAACATTCGAATATAAATTGTCTAACAACATCGCTAACAACAATAACGAAAGATGAAATTAAAGCAACACTTCAGTATCATATCGCATAGAGTACGTCGGTCGAAATAATAGCGAATGTAGTACAAGCGTAGCTCTCACATTAAGCTGCTGATAGAAAAAGTCTCGGTGGAGAGAGTCCGGAGGAGGTCGATAGCAGAAGAAAAGATCATGATTATTTATAATCTACTGGGTCTTCATTTAGAAGCTATGACCTCTGAGACGGCTTTTTTGAACTCATGTGGAGCATCATCTGGCGATTCCACAAGTAATGATAATTTGCTCTTTCATACTTCCAACGGTAGTTTTCCTCTTCTTATCGATTCGGGGCCGCTTTGTTCGGTTTGTAGATTGCATTTCGGTTTGATCGTATGTGCGCGGATTCTGCTTGAATCGTTTGAAAGTTCTACTGACGGCCTCCTCGGGGGTTGTATCGGCCATTGTTTGGCTAGGTGCAATTGCGTATTTCCACAATGGTATTGTCCTACCGAACATTCGATCGAGTTTCTCCTCGAGTGCGGTTCATCATTTGTTTTGAACTTCCTCGCCGCGGGATAAATCTGCAAGAGTAAATAATTTTTATTAGAAGTGGTACTAAACGCAAGCAAAACTAATTCGATGATGTCTTACCGTTAGCCTTTATCCTTCCATTCTTACGTAGCGGCAATAGTTCGCTTCGACGGATCGGCCAGAACGGTCGATCCTTGTTTTAGGTCCTTCCAAAGTTTCGATTCTTTCTTTAGTTGGTCCCATTTATTTTTTAGGCTTGCGATCGTCAGTAATCCACTGCTGTAAGCTCCCACAAATTTATTACTATATTTTGCCGGTCTTCCTTTTGAAGAAAGAGTTTGGTCTATTGCCTCTTTCGATTTCCGCTATGCATACATCGCGAGAAAATTAATTTTATGTCCTTCTCCACAAAGTGCGGGAGTGGCACATTCCTTGTTCTTACTTGCCATTAATAATAGAACACTAAGTCAGCAATATCTTTAAATATGAAATAAATCGACAAACATATGAAAGTCAGGACTAATATGCTTTTAAATTGCGAAATAATAAATTTGAAATCTTCACTAAGGTAAAGGAACACATAAATTTACGTGGTTCGGTCAGATTGATCCTACGTCCACGGGAAAGGAGCATTATATTTTCATTATTGAAACTTTTGAACATTTACATTGCTTTTACATTTTGCCTTTATACCACTGGGTACACTAAACTACACTACACGACAACACTTCGCTACTCGAGCTACACAACGAGCACAAGGTTACATTACGAAGTGAGCAACCGAGCCACCCTCAAACCTTTGCACTACAACTGAACTACACGGCACGACACAAGGTTACATTACAAGGTTATAAATTGACCATTCCGCGCGGCTCCATTACAGAGGCTAGACACGAGCCACCCTCGAAGCACCCAGTAGGGATCTGACTCGAATAATTAGAAAAAAAAATCATATGGTAAAGATTTGTAGCCCTCTGAATTCTCGAGTAGGCAAATTAGTTCGATGGACATCATAAATTTTAATAACCATAGCGAAAGTATGTAACCCATGTACGAATTCGAAGTATTGATATGTTACATGAACTTATGATATCACTTCCATGAAACAATTTGAAAATCGGCCGAATATAAGTTTATATGGTAAAGATTTATAACTCATGTTAAGGTAGACAATTAGCATTGCAAATCGTAATTCACGATTAACATTTTTGAGTGCTCATAGCAAAGCGATTAGTAAAGTGGTTTCCACGATTGCTCGATTTATGAATTGCTCGACCTGTTTGAATCCTAGAAAATGTTGGCGACCTTTGAGCGGAGTTATAGATTTGAGTATTGTGATAAAGACCAACATTTTAAGTGTACGACGATTAATGGGAAGAGCTAAAAGTAGGCACTTAACCATATTTATGCATACCACCCGAGTTGGCATTGCACGCACACACAATTCAACACGACACTAAACTCCCTTGTCTACACACACAATTCATCGCACTTCCATGCATGCGCACACACACACACAATTCAACACACACACGCACTCCACTTCTACAAAACGATTATATTGCACACGAGAAATACACAATTCCACACACACGATTCAACACACACACGGTGCACTACGCAGTGCACTTCACTGCAAACACGATTCGACACGGCACTAAGCTTCCTTGCACTACGCACACGATTCCCTTGCACTTCCCGACGCGCACACACACACACAATTCAACATACACATTGCCTCGCACTCCGCTAAACAATTAGCGACTGCACACACAAATACACGATTCACACACACAATTCCACACACACGATTCGACACACACAAAGTGCACTACTGCCAGTGCACTTCACTACGAAACACAATTTAACACGGCACTTAGCTCCTTTGCACTACACACACGATTCCTTGCACTTCATTGACTTTGCACACACACACACAAATTCAACACACACATTGCACGCACTCCACTAAACAATTAGCCACGCACACACGAATACACAATTCCACACACACGATTCAACACACACACGAGTGCACTACACAGTTGCACTTCACTACAAACACAATTCGACACGGCACTTAAACTCCTTTGCACTACACACAATTCCGCACTCTTGACTGCCTTGCACACACACACACAATTCAGCACACACGTTGCCTTTGCACTACTGCTAAACAATTAGCATTGCACACACTAAATACACGATTCCACACACATAATTCCACACACGGTTCAACACACACGATGCACTTGCAGTGCACTTCACTCTGAACACAATTTAACACGGCACTAAGCTCCTTTGCCTACACACACAATTCCTTTCGCACTTCATGACGCGCACACACACACACACGATTCAACACACACATTGCACGCACTCCACTAAACAATTAGCCACTGCACACACAAATACACAATTCCACACACACGGTTCAACACACACACGATTGCACTACACTGTCGCACTTCACTACGAAACACAATTCAACACGAGCACTAAACTCCGACGCACTTACACACACATTCACTTGCACTTCATTGACATCGCACACACACACACGCGATTCAACACACACATTGCCTTGCACTCCGCTAAATAAAACTCCACTTGCACACACAAATACACAATTCTACACACACAATTCAACACACACACGGTGCACTTACATGGTGCACTTCTCTGAAACACTGATTCAACACGAGCACTAAGCTCCACTGCCTTACACACACAATTCCTTTGCACTTCACGCTAGCGCACACACACACACAATTGAACACACACATTGCCTTGCACTCCACTTCACTACACGGCACCGAAACAATTCGCATTTGCACACACGAAATACACATTTCGAACACACACTGCTGCTAAAATTTGCAAAAGCAATACCCAGAAAGTAGTGCCGGTAAAATGGTGACAACGGTTTTAACCAAAATGATCATACCACATAATAATACACCAAAACGGACTCGAGTAAGAGCTAAAGCAAGCAAAACGAGCCCCCAAAACAAGGCCAAAAACAAGTCCTTCAAAGCTTTTAGCGAGGACAAACACAATACATCGAAGTAGGCTCTTAGGTAGGAGCTAAAGCAAGCGAAGCCGAGCCCCGAAACAATGCCAAAAATTCCATTGCAAAAAAACTATGTAAGAGAGATTAGCATAATGAGAGATTAGCCCTAACAAACTATCCGAAGCATAAGAAGCCATTTCTAATGACCTCGAGAATCCATAATATTCCATCGTATGCAAACGGAGCAAAAGCCCAAAAAAACCACAAGAACATATGCGAAACGGAGGCAAAAGCCAAAAAAACCACATCAAAATCTATACACGACGAGATCTAGGAGGATGGGAACAAGTACTTCTTATCCTTCGAGGGACGGATCTAGGAGGAAGGGA
Organism: Papilionanthe hookeriana x Papilionanthe teres; assembly: GCA_022702705.1. NCBI lineage: Eukaryota > Viridiplantae > Streptophyta > Magnoliopsida > Asparagales > Orchidaceae > Papilionanthe > Papilionanthe hookeriana x Papilionanthe teres. The sequence goes on along the minus strand of JAKZJZ010002696.1, from coordinate 7,476 downwards.
GGAAGAAGATAGATCGAAGTCGGTCGAGAAGAAGAAGAGCGATCGAGTCGCGAGAAGGGCTAGGGCGAGAGAAGAGTTCGGGGAGAGCGGCGGGGCGAGGGCACCGAGGGAAATTCTTCGCGGCGAAGGCGAGTCGAAAGTCGGGGCCGCGGGGAGCAACCCGCGGTCCGCTTTCAACGCAGATTCGAGGTAGGGCGTCGCGATTCGTCGCGAAGCCAGCGACTTTGCCGCAAATTCGCGGTGCAGGGAAGCGCCGCACCGCGAATTTCCTCTTCCAAACGGCCCCTTAATGGAAAGAAAGTTGTGGTGGTTTGTTTGAATGATTATTTTTCTTATTGAGTGTCCTGTCCAAAGCAATAACCTAAACCATAAACTCTAAACCCTAAGTTTAAGAAGAAATTGGGCGACAGTGAGAGAAAAGAAGGGTCCAAGAGTCTGTTTGGGGCCGTTTATTTCGCACATAACGACACCGAACTGCAAACCTTTTTTTCTTATTTAAATGCTACGTTCGTGGCCGCCACCACTAAACTGGGTGGAATGCGGGCCGCAGGATCGAATCCAATTTTATTGCTTGTAGGTTGAATATGTCGTGCATTTAACGGGAAAAAAGAAATAAAAAAATTGTGGTGGTTTGTTTGAATGATTATTTTTCTTTTTTATATGATTGAACATTAATGGAATGATAGATAGATTAATTGCTTATTGGGTATGGTTTGGGCTTGTCATATGCAACATTTTGGATTAATAGAATGCAAGTATGACTTATGGGATTGGAATGATGTACTAAGTCTTATTTTCCCTTATTTGGTGTACTTGGAAATTGTTTTTTTTTTTTTTACATTGAAATGAAATGTGCAAGTTGTTAAGTCATGAGTTTTGGCTTTAAGAAATTGATACAAGACCTAATTATAGATTATGATAGTTTTTACTGAACCTTCAATATTAGGGCTGCATGCCAGACACTACAAAGTGTTTCGGTTTTTCTTGTTAATATATTTCTTCAATTACATCAATATCTTTTGCTTATATTTTGATCTATTCTTCTTCTTACTTGTGAGTTTATTTATTTTCTAAGGTCTCTCAACTTTTTCAATGCTCATGATATACACCGTCTCAATTTTAAAATTAATATTATCATAATTTTAATTATCATTTTAATAATTTTTTTCTTTTTTTTATTAATCTTGATACTTACTGATAAGTGAGGGTTGTTTATTTCCTTTTTTTTTATTCTGTATGGGTTTTCTGTTTCTCTAGTATCAAATATATTATCAAGACAGTTATGTTGCAAACAACATTACTTAACAGAGGCAAAATAATCAATTATCCACAAACAACTACAAATCAGTTATTTTCAAACAGCTGTCCCAAATAACCAACCAACTTATCAGGATAAGCTGCTTATCAACAAACTATTTAATAAGCTGCAGCTGCCCCAAACGGATCCTTAATGATGATTTATAATAAATAATATTATTTTTAAAAATCATTACCATTTGTATTTCTTGATCACACGATTAATGCATGAATAATGAAAAGATGATAGATATGTGGCACAAAGGGATAAATAAGTGGGAATAACTTGTTCAGGGCCAAAAAATTGGATAAGAAGAAAATAACCTAGGAAAGTTGTTTTCTTCGTAAAATAAGCTAAGGAACATTTTAAGCGAGTGCTATAAGAGATGGCGGAAGAGAAAAAGCAAGGCTAAGATTCCATTATGGCAAGCTTTTGAAAGCAAAATTTCGTGAAATTTTTCTTTATCATGGGAAACCATCCCTAAATCTTAAAATCTATTAAATTTATTTCTTATATTATGTTTTAAAAATATGATATCCTCTATAAATTTATACACGTGGATGTTTACTTTTATATAAAAAATCCACTTCACGTTGAATTATTTATAATTTGTATATTATATGTTCACGACATATTAATACTTCAAGAAAATATGATTTAATTCATATTATAGTTCATCGTTATGATGATGTATATTTAGTAACTTGGGTTTAAGTTGGGTTGAACCTAAGGTTTCATTTGAACCTTAGTAAAGGTTTGATTTAGGTTCAACATAGGTTGAACCTAAAGGTTTGATTAGAGATTGACTTAATTAAGGTTTAAGCTTAATGTATGTAAAGCTTAAGATTTAATTGAGTCTAATTAGAGTTAGAATTAATTAAGGTTTATGATTAATTAAATATAATTTAGGTAAGGTTTAATTGGATTAATTAGACCTAATTAGATTTATGCCTAATTAGGGTTTAAGTTTAATTAAATCTAATTTGGAAAAGGTTTAATTGGGTTAATTATACCTGATTAGGGTTAGGTCAAATTAGGGTTTAATTTTAATTAAACCTAATTTAGATAAGGTTTAATAAGATTAATTAGACCTAATTAGGGTTAGGTTTAATTAGGATTTATGTTTAATTAAACCTTATTTAGGTAAGGTTTAATTGGATTAATTAGACCTAATTAGGG
>JAKZJZ010002695.1:7500-14213 GCA_022702705.1 Papilionanthe hookeriana x Papilionanthe teres | reverse complement strand
TCTACGCCACTTCTTTTCCACGCATCGCATTTACGGTACATTGTTGTGGCCCCATCGTCTTCGTTCCTTTTGCTAATGAAGTTCGTCTACCTTGCGGCGACGAAGTTCTCGAAGCTATTCTGTTACGTTTCCTTTCACCAAATATGTGTTGTTTATGCTCGTTTTTGCTTTGTGTTTGGTTAGGGTTTCTTGGTTGTTGTGTGTTTTTTCTTTTTGCATCGCGTCGAGTTGTTCCTTGGAAGGAGGACCGTTATGGGTGCAGTATTGTATTGTTTTGTTTAGTTATAGTTAGTTATCCTCCTCGCCTCTTCTTTTTGTACCTGTTTTTTCTATTTCAACACGAAAAGAGCCACGAGTAGCTCTTTCTTTAATATATATATATATATATATATATATATATATATATATATATATATATATAGTTAGTTATTTATAATTTTGTTAACTATTAAATATTTTTATAATTAAATTATATTTAAAAATAATATACTATATCTAAAATATTTAAAATAAAAAAATAATATTAAATAAATTTATATATATATAAATATATATTTTTATATACATATATATATATATATATATATATATATATATTTATTATTTTTCAATTATTAAATATTTTTATAAATTAATTGTATTTATAAATAATATGCTATACTTAAAATATTTAAAATAAAAAAATAATATTAAATAAATTTATATATATATAAAATAATATTATATAAAAAATATTATTTATATAAAATAATATTATATAAATAATAAAATAAAAAAATAATAGTATATATATATATATATATTTATATATATAGAAATAAATTTATTTATTTATAGATTATTTAACTATTAAATATTTTTGTGATTAAATTATATTTTTAAATAATAAACTATACTTAAAATATTTAAAATAAAAATAATATTAAATATATATATATATATATATATATATATATTAAATAAAAAATACTATTAAATAAATAAATTTATATATACAAATAAATTATATATATATATATATATATATATATATTTATCATTTTTTTAACTATAAAAAATTTTGTAATTAAATTATATTTACTAATAATATATTATACTTAAAATATTTAAAATAAAAAATAATGCTAAATAAATTTTTTTATATATAAATATATATTTATGTACCTCTATATATATTTTTTTAATTATAATTTTTTTAATTATTAAATATTTTTATAATTAAATTATATTTATAAATAATATACTATACATAAAATATTTAAAATAAAAAAATAATAATAAATAAATTTTTTTATACATATAAATATATATTTATGTATGTCTATATATATATTTTTATTTATAATTTTTTTATTATTAAATATTATTATAATTAAATTATATTTATAAATAATATACAATATTTAAAATATTTAAAATAAAAAAATAATATTATATATATATCTATATATATATTTATATACTGATATAAATTTATTAATTTCTAATTTATTTAACTATTAAATATTTTTATGATTAAATTATATTTTTAAATAATATATAATACTAAAAATATTTAAAATAAAAAAATAAAATTAAATAAATATATATGTCTATATATATTTTTATATATGCCTATATATATATATTTATTTATAATTTATTTAATTATTATAAATTTTTATAATTAAATTATATTTATAAATAATATACTATACTTTAAACATTTAAAATAAAAAAATAATATTATATATATATATATATATATAACTATATATATTTTTTTATTTATAATTTATTTGATTATTAATTACTTTTTAAATTAAATTATATTTATAAATAATATACTATTGTTAAAACATTTAAAATAAAAAAATAATATTTTATATATGTATATATATATATATATACCTATATATATATTCATTTATAATTAATTTAATTATTAAATATTTTTATGAATAAATAATATTTACAAATAATATACTTATACTTAAAATTTTTAAAATATAAAAATAATATTTTATTACTTATTTAATTATAATTTTTTTAACTATTAAATATTTTTATAATTAAATTATATTTATTAATAATATACTATACTTAAAATATTTAAAATAAAAAAATAATTATATATATATATATATATATATATATATATATACATACATATATATTTATATATATGTATATATATTTATTTATTTATAATTTATTTAACTATTAAATATTTTATGATTAAATTATATTTATAAATAATATACTTATACTTAAAATAGTTAAAACAAAAAAAAATGTTATTAAATATATATATATATATATATATATATATGTTTATATATACCTATGTATATTTAATTATAATTTATTTAATTATTAAACCTTTTATAATTAAATTTTATTTATAAATAATATACTTTACTAAAAATATTTAAATTAAAAAGTAATATATATATATATATATATATATATATATATATATATATATATATATATATATATATATATATATATGTAAATTTATGTATATATATATATATATATACACACATAAATTTACATATATATATTTATGTATGTAAACATAAATATACCAATTCATTAACCAAATAGGTCAACTTTTGACCAAAAAGTCAACTTTGGTTAAAATGATTAATCTTTAACCCAATGACCAACCCATTGACCCAATAGGTCTACTTTTAACCAAAAAGTCATCTTTGATCAAAATGGTCAATTCTTGACCCAATTACCAACTCATTGACCAAATAGGTCGACTTTTGACAAAAAGTCGACTTTGGTTAAAATAGTCGATATCTAACCCGATGATCACGCTAGTTGACCCTATAGGTTAACTTTTGACCAAAAATTTAATTTTGGTCAACATAGATCAACTTTTGACCAAAAGTAATCTTTGGCCAAAATGGCCATTTCGACCCAATGACTACCCCATTGACTCATTGACCCGATAGGTCGATTTTTGACCAAAAAGTAAATTTTGGTCAAAATAGTTAATTTTATAACTCATGATCAATTATTCACTCAATAAGTTAATCTCTGACAAAAAAGTCAACTTTGGTCAAAATATTCAATCCTTAACACAATGACAAACCCATTGACCCACTCTGTCAATTTTTGACCAAATAGTCAATTTTGGTCAAAATAGTCAATTTTTGACTGAATGACCACCAATTGACCCAATAAGTCAACTTTTAACCAAACAATTAACTTTGGTCAAATGATAAGTTAACTTTTGACCAAAATATGTTAACTTTTGACCAAAATATGTCAACTTTTGACCAAAATAGGTCAACTTTTGACCAAAAAAGTTAATTTTAGTCAAAATGGTCAACTTCTGACATAATGACCTCCCAGTTGACCTAATGGCTTAACTTTTGACCAAAAATTTAATTTGATCAAAATAATTAATTTTTGTCCTAATGACCAAGATACTCAATTTTTTGAATTAATGACCGATTTTTGACCCGATAAGTCAATCTCGACCAAAAAGTCAACTTTAGACAAAATGGTCAATGATTGACCCAATGATAAACCCATTGCCCAATAAGCTAAACTTTGACCAAAAAGTCAATTTTGGTTAAAATAGTCAATTTTTGACCTAATGACCATCCATTGACCAAATAGGTCAACTTTTGACCAAAAAGTAAACTTGGGTCAAAATGGTTAATTTTTGACGCAATGATCAACCCATTGACTAAATTGGTCAAATTTTGACCGAAAATCAACTTTTGAGTCAAAATAAACAATTTTTTATCTAATGACCAATTATTGACCCAATAAGTAAATCTCGACCAAAAAGTCGACTTTGGTCATAATTATCAATCCTTGACCCGATGACCAACCCATTGACCCGATAGGTTAACTTTTGACGAAAAGCCGACTTTGGTCAAAATTGTTAAACCTTGACCCGATAACTGACCCATTAATCCAATAAGTCAACCTTTGACGAAAATGACAATTTTGGTTAAAATAGTCAAAATTTGACCGAAATGACTCCAGATTAACCAAATAGATCAACTTTTGCCAAAAAAGTCGACTTTGGTCAAAATGGTTAATTTTTGATCCAATGACTAACCCATTGTCCAAATTGGTCATATTTTCACCAAAAGTCAACATTTTGGTCAAAATACACAATTTTTGACCAAATGACCAATTATTAACACGATAAGTAAATCTTTGACAAAAAAGTCGACTTTGGTCATAATTGTCGATCGTTGACCCAATAACTAACTCATCGACCTGATAGATCGACTTTTGACTAAAAAGTTAATTTTGGTCAAAATAGTAATTTTTTGACATAATAACCAATTATTGATCCATTAGGTCAACATTTGAACAAAAAAGTCAATTTTGGTCAAAATTGTCAATTTTTGACCTAATGACCACCTCATTGACCCAAAAGGTCAACTTTTCACCAAAAGTCAAATTTGGTCAAAATGATCAATTTCTTAAACAATGACCTAGATGTCAACTTTAGTGAAAATGTTCAATCCTTCAACCAATAACCAACCAATTGACCCAATTTGTTAACTTTTGACTAAAAAGTTAACTTTGGCCAAAATGGTTAATCCTTCACCCAATAACCAACCTATTGACCCAAAAGGTCAACTTTTGACTAAAAAGTTAATTTTGCTCAAAATTGTCGATTTTGACCTACTTGACCGCCTCATTGATCGAAATAGGTCAAATTTCGACCAAAAGACCACTTTGGTCAAAATGTCGATCCTTAACCCGAAGACCAACTCATTGACCCAATATGTCAACTTTTGACCCAAGAGTCAATTTTGATTAAAATAGTCAATTTTTTACTTAATGACCAATTTTTGACCGAGTAAACCAATCTCTGACCCAAAAGTAAACTTTGGTCAAGATGGTTAATCTTTGCCTAATGCCTAACCCATTGACCCAATAGGTCATCTTTTGAACAAAAACTCAACTTTGGTCAAAATGGTCAATCCTTGACCCAATGACCAACCTATTGGCCTAAAAGGTCAACATTTGACCAAAAAGTCAATTTTGGTCAAAATAAATAATTTTTGAATTAATGACCCAATAAGTCAATCTCTGACCAAAAAGTTAACTTTGGTCGAAAATGGTTAATCCTTGACCTAATGCCGCAAACCATTAGCACAATAAGTCAACTTTTGACCAAAAAGTCAATTTTGGTCAAAATAATCGACTTTTGAATTAATGACCAATTATTGACCTAATAAGTTAATCTTTGACCAAAAAGAGAACTTTGGTCAAAATGGTCGATCCTTGACCCGATGACAAACCCATTGACCAAATATATAAAGTAATTTAAAATTTTGTTAACTTTTAAATATTTTTATAATTAAATTATATTTAAAAATAATATTCTATACTTAAAATATTTAAAATAAAAAAAATATTAAATTAATTTATATATATTTATGTGCCTACTATATATAAATTTTTATTTTTAATTTTTTTAGATATTAAATATTTTTATAATTAAATTATATTTATAAATAATATACTATACTTAAAATATTTAAAATAAAAAAATAATATTTAATATTTATATGTATATGTATGTATATATATATATATACATATATATATATATATTAAATTATATTTATAAATAATATACTATACTTAAAACATTTAAAATAAAAAAATAATTTTACATAAATTTAAATAATATATATATAAATATATATTTAAATATAAACATATATATTTATTTCTTTATAATTTATTTAACTATTAAATATTTTTATAATTAAATTATATTTATAAATAATATACTTTACTAAAAATATTTTAAAAAAAATATTATTAAATAAATAAATATAATATATATATATATATATATATATATTTATAATTTTTTAATTATTAAATATTTTTATAATTAAATTATATTCAAAATAATGTGCTTATACTTAAAATATTTAAAGTAAGTAAATAATGTTATATTATATATATATAAATATAAATATATATATATATATATATATATATATATATATATTATATATATATATATATATCTATGTATATATATTTATTTATCATTTTTCCAACTATTAAATAATTTTATAATTAAATTATATTTATTAATTAATAATATATTATACTTAAAATATTTAAAATAAAAAAATAATCTTAAATAAATTTTATCATATATATAAATATATATTTATGTACCTCTATATATATTTTTTTATTTAGAAATTTGTTAATTATTAAGCATTTTTATAATTAAATTCTATTTATAAATAATATACTTTAGTTAAAATATTTAAAATAAAAATAATATTAAATAGATTTTTTATATATATAATTATATATTTATGTACCTCTATATTTAAATTTATATTTTTAATTTTCTTAATTATTAAATATTTTTATAATTAAATTGTATTTATAAATCATATACTATACTTAAAATTTTTAAAATTAAAAAAATAATTTTATATAAATTTATACATATATATATGTATATATGTACATATATATATATGTATATATATATATATATATATGTATATATTTATATATATATATATACATATATAAATATATATATACATATATAAAATATATTTTTTTTAACTATTAAATATTTTTATAATTAAATTATATTTAAAAATTATATATTATACTGAAATTATTTAAAATAAAAAATTAATATTATATATATATATATATATATATATATATATATATATATATATGTTTATATT
>JAKZJZ010002695.1:0-2500 GCA_022702705.1 Papilionanthe hookeriana x Papilionanthe teres | reverse complement strand
AACTTTGGTCAAAATAGTCAATATCTGACCCAATGACCACCCCGTTGGCCTAATTGGTTAACTTTTGATCAAAAATTAAATTTTGGTCAAAATAAATTGACTTTTGATCAAAAAGTAATGTTTGGTCAAAATGGCGATTTCGACCCGATGACCACTTTATTGACCAAAGACCAACCCATTGACCGATAGGTCGATTTTTGACCGAAAAGTAAATTTTGGTCAAAATAGTTAATTTTGATCTAATCACCGATTATTCACTCGATAAGATAATCTCCGACCAAAAAGTCAACTTTGGTCAAAATATTCGATCCTTAACTCGATGACGAACCCATTGACCAAATAGGTCAACTTTTGACCAAATAGTCAATTTAGGTCAAAATAATCAAATTTTGATTGAATGATCAGCAATTGACCCGATAAATCGACTTTTGACCAAAAAGTCAACTTTGGTCAAATGATAAGTCAACTTTTGACTAATAAGTCAACTTTTGACCAAAAAAGTTAATTTTAGTCAAAATGGTCAACTTCTGACATAATGACCTCTCCGTTGGTTCGATAGCTCGACTTTTGACCAAAAATTTAATTTTAGTCAAAATAATTAATTTTTGACCTAATGATAAAAATAGTCGATTTTTTGAATTAATGACCGATTATTGACCCGATAAGTCGATGTCGACTAAAAAGTCAACTTTGGACAAAATGGTCGATAATTGACTCGATGACAAACCCATTGCCTAATAAGTCAAATTTTGACCAAAAAGTCAATTTTGGTCAAAATAGTCGATTTTGACCTAATGACCACCCATTGACCAAATAGGTCGACTTTTGACCATAAAGTCGACTTTAGTCAAAATGGTCGATTTTTGACCCAATGATCAACCCATTGACTAAATTGGTCAATTTTGACTTGAAAAGTCAACTTTTTAGGTCAAAATAGACAATTTTTGACTTAATGGCCAATTATTGACCCGATAAGTAAATCTCGACCAAAAAGTGAACTTTGGTCATAATTATCAATCCTTGACCGATGACGAAACCCATTGACCCAACATGTCAACCTTTGAACAAAAAGATAACTTTGGTTAAAATGGTAAATCCTTGACCCAATAATTAACCTACCGAACCCGATAGATCGACTTTTGCCCCAAAAGTTAATTTTGGTCAAAATAGTAAATTTTTTACATAATTGCCAATTATTGACCCAACAAGTCAACTTTTGGACAAAAAACCCAATTTTGGTCAAAATTGGCAATTTTTGACCTAATGACCACTAGTTGACCCAAAAGGTCAACTTTTGACCAAAAAGTCAAATTGAGTCAAAATGGTCGATTTCGACACTAATGACCTAAATGTCAACTTTGGTGAAAATGGTCAATCCTTCATCCAATGACCGACCCATTGACCCGATTTGTTATCTTTTGACTAAAAAGTCAACTTTGGTCAAAATAGTTAATGCTTGACCCAATGACCAACCTATTGACCCAATGACCAACCTATTGACCCAATAGGTCAACTTTTGACCAAAAAGTCAATTTTGCTCAAAATTGTCAATTTTTGATCTACTCATCGCCTCATTGACCTAAATAGGTCAAATTTTGACTAAAAGACAACTTTGGTCAAAATTGTTAATCCTTAACCCAATGACCAACCCATTGACCCAATATGTCAACTTTGACCAAAAAGTCGATTTTGATTAAAATAATCGATTTTTGACCTATCGACCAATTTTTGACCCCGTAAACCAATCTCTTTCCAAAAAGTCAACTTTGGTCAAGATGGTTAATCTTTGACCTAATGCCCAATTCATTGACCCAATAGGACATCTTTTCACCAAAAAGTCAACTTTAGTCAAAATGATCAATCCTTGACCCAATGATCAACCCATTAGCCTAATAGGTTAACATTTGACCTAAAAATCAATTTCGGTCAAAAAAAAATTTTGAATTAATGACCAATTATTGACCCAATAAGCCAATCTCTGACCAAATATTCAACTTTAGTCAAAATGATCAATCTTTGATCCAATGACAAATCAATAGACCCAATAAGTCAACTTTTGACCAAAAAGCCAATTTTGGTCAAAATAGCCAATTTTTTACCAAATGACCACCAATTGACCCAATAGGTCAACCTTTGACCAAAAAGCCAACTTTGGTCAAAATGGACAATTTTTGACCCAATGATCAACCCATTGACCCAATAGGTCATCTTTGGTAAAAATGGTCAACTTCTTGATCCAATTACCTGCACATTGGCCAAATATGTCAACTTTGACCAAAAAGTCAACTTTGGTTAAAATGGTCAATTTTTGACCCAATGACCTCCCCGTTGACCCAATGGGATAACTTTTGACAAAAAATTCAATCTTAGTCAAAATAGTCAATTTTTGACCTAATGACCAATTAATGACCAAATAAGTCAATCTCTGACCAAAAAGTTAATTTTTGTCAAAATAATCAATCCATCACCCAATGACAAACACATTGACCCAACAAGACAA